>JANHGB010051879.1:14987-42499 GCA_026283785.1 Coracopsis vasa | reverse complement strand
AAACCTTTGGGACCAACTCTCCACTTGCCAAGCAAGTTGGCAACTGGGTACTGTGTTAAACATGTGTGCCCATGGAGGGGAGAATAAATATTCAAATAATTTTTAATATTTATTTAAATATCAAATACAACCCCCTCCACTGAAGGTTAGTAATCTTTAATGCATGTTTGCACACAAATGTATCCTGCGAGTCCTCAATACCTACACACTGAAGTTGTGCCCTGCCTTCCAGTTCACTTCTGTGACTGCCTGTGTGGAGAGCCATAGACAATCCATCTATAGCTTTTTATGTTATTAAAATCTTTCTACCAGTAGCAGTTTTAATGCTTTCAGCTGCTCAGGATACAGTGTGTATGTATGTGCTTTCATTTCTGGTGTGTTTTGGTATCAGGACTGGTGCTAGTAAGTGCACTGCCATGCTCGGAGCTGGAGGAAGTAAAAAGTAGGAAGAATTTATTGAAAAGGATAAAGTTCTGATGGAGCTGAACATTGCTCTCCACAAGGAGCAATCTGCCTCCAATCTTTGTACATGAAATACTGGTTTCACAGTACCTATCTTACGTGATTGTTATGCAGAATAAAAAAATTGTGTGTGTACAGGGGTTTGAATGGAAGAGGAACAGACTCTGCTTCAAATGGCTCCCAAATTAAATCCAGAATAACTGTCCTTAGATTGATCCAGAATCCTACTGCTGCAACTCAAGGCAAATTATGTCTTACAGATATAAGACAATCAAAGGCAAGATGACAAACAAAATTACAGTGTTATGGGGCGTGATTCTCAGACAATGCAAAAGACTCATTGCACTCACCTCAGGGGAAGCATGCTGACGGCTTACATGTGTAATGTCATATTGATATCCTATGAGTTTTAAAACTGAGAAAAGACAACATGAATGTGCATATTAATGCATTCCTTACAAAATACGTGACCCACAGAATAACCGTACAGGTACAGGGATACCTAGAAAATTGTTCAACAAAGTATGCATCTGATGAAATGGTATTATTTTTATAATGCAAAAATTATATACTGCAGACACTGGAGAAAAGTAGGAGAAAAAGGTTGATACCTGTCTGGGGAGAGAAGACTTTAGTCAGAATAAACACGTCAGAACACAATTTTGGTTAAATACTGTATTTAAACGAAGCATCTTTGCTCTATGAGGAGCACAGAGAACATGAAAACATGGGATGCTTTCTCTGTATAGTTATTACACAGATTTACATAGTTGCTGTATTATGCTAGGTTGGGGATCAAATCTCAAGCTGCTTTTAGTACTGTTACCTGCAAAGTGTGTGGAATATTGGGGCAATAGAAGAACCTGCAGAAGGAAAAGACTAGAGGGGTGTTAGTGAGACCTCAAGCACATGCTTGCAGCATCTCTGTGCTGCAAGGCTTATATGAACAGGACAGAGATGGTGAATCAGTTAACACCTGGGGAGGGATAAGTGGGAGAAGCCAAAGAAAATAACATCGTAAAACAATCAGAGAATGAAGCATAGAAAATAGGGCTAGTTAGCACAGTTAACATCTTATTAAGAGGCACCAGGCTTTTAACAGAAAGCTGCAGTTCTTCAGAAGATTTACTGTGATAACCTGGTAATCAGACTTGCTTTCTCCAAAGTGAAAAGAAACAGTTCAGTAGCAACATTTATACACCTGACCTTTAATGGAAGAATTTTTCCTCAGCAAGGTGAAAGATTGGACTGGAGCAAAGAGGTTGCTCTGCTCCTGATCTTGCCCAGGTGTCAGCTTCAAAGCTGCTATTCCATGGCTGTCTAAACTGCCCTAATTGTAAGTGCTGCAATCCCTCTCTGAATTCCCCTCTATTAGTCCCACACCCCTAGCAATCTCTCAGGCACTTGTTTGACCTTTCATTGAACCATTTCAGATCTAACTCAGAAGGATACTAACAAAAAAAAAAATGTATTAGTTTTCTGCTGTGTTAGTTCTGTGATATGAATCAACAATGGGTTGAGCAAGCAGGAGCACCCTAGGAGAGCATAACCCACTCAGATGGGAGTAGTGTAGCCCTGGTAGCCGGCACTTAGGCTGGACTAGGCTGCCATACAGATGTAGCGCATCTGTGGGATCAGTGTTCTCCTCTTTCCATTGTTAGATCATTCACTTTTTAGTTTAGCAAGTTGCTGGTATTGAGTACCAGCCAAAGCCACGTAATTTCAGATGCATGATCAGATAAGTGGATAATTAGGGAAATTTCCTAAGAACTTTTTTCCAGGGGGGAGGGAGGAAAAAAGTTCTAAACTCTCCCAAAAATAGTTACAAACCCCACTAACCTACAGAAGAATCAACTCTCTAAGATTCTCTTGTACTGAAGCAGAATCAAAAATTCTACAGACAGCAAATTCTGCATGCAGAGCCAAAATGAACACTGCTGATGGATGTGAGCAGAGTGCATTTCAAAACAGCCCAATTTAAAATGACTGAATGCAATTTCCAGGGTCTTCAGTATTTTTGGTGCTGTATCACAGGAGGGTTCTGAACAACTAAACATAAAGAATTCATGAAAAGTTAAACAAGTAATATTATTTATTTTCTTCAGTCAGATGATTTAAAAATGGTTAATATTTGATAGCACAATGATAAATATTTTAATATAGTATATTGCCGTCAGTTAGGGATAGATCAAAAAGATACAAGTAAGTTCCACTAGATAAACTTTTATTAGGTACATGAAATAGAACATAAAGCTTGATAGCAATTACCATTTAATCTATTGATGTTTGGAAACTTATTGAAGGGGAAACTTATAACTCAGTTGTTATAAATTATTAAATGTTCATTTGAACAATGAGGAGCAGGACTGCTTTTCCTCTGAAAATTCTGTCACGCTTTCCTTTCAAGCCTGCTCAGGGGCCATAACTTCTATGTAATTTTCCTGCTTACTGCCTTTTTATGAGGATAGAAATAAAGAGATCAGTAGCACCACAGACATGCCCAGATGGGATGGTTTTATGAAGGGGCCTTAAAAGGATCATTTACAAATAAGTAATCTCTATCCTATTTAACTGCAGATGAAAACTACTGACCTGAGGCAATTAAAGAGAGTCAACACTTCCTATCTTGACACTAATGCAGCTGATGGCATTGCTGACACCAGCACGTGCTGATTATTAAAACTTTAGTAGTTATTAACTTCTTTACACATGTGCAAATACAACTCTCCCAAGAGATGTGAAACCTAAAGTTTAGTTTAGAAGAAGCTGATAGGTTTTAACTTGCAAGTTGCTGACTGCCTCCCCTAGCAGAAGGTAAGCTTTGCCAGTGTTATCTAAAGTAAAAAAAAAATCCCTTTTAATATTATATGTTAATAAACAGATGCCATGGAACTAGGTATGCCAAGATTCAACATACATGTAAATTTAGATTACAGAAGACTAACTTCCACTTTTAATGGATTTCAGAGTTATTCTAGGTACATTGGTGCACATCTGAGGTAAAAAGTGTTTCTGCCCTGAATTTGAACATGCTGAGAGGATGTAATCCTTAAGTAATCATCATTTCTAACTTCAAGGTTGTATTTCTACACAGCTGAGTACTGTAGTACCTAAAAGCTAATGAACTTAAAGCTTTTAATTATCTACTACAACTATTTCAGGTACTGTTGTGACTGCTCCATCCCTGGCAGCATTCAAGGCCAGGTTGGATGGAGTCTAATTGACATGTTTTAGTGTGTGGTGTCCCTGCTCATGTCAGGGGGTTTGGAACTACGTGATCTTAAGGTCCTTTCCAATCCAAACCATTCTGTGATTCTATGATTCTTTATTCATTGACAGTATTTGTTATGAATAATATATAGAGGTGGAAAAAAAAAAAATCTCAGACTGAAGGTTGTAAAAACATTTAGTTGAAGTAAAGGAGTCATTACTTAGCATCACTGCTGAGTACTTCAGCAATGAATTTCTGAAAACAATCAAGACATTTCAAGATCTGAGCTCTTTACTAAAACACTTACCAGAAGTGCCTTTTTACATTTCCCAGTTCCCACTTCAGCCTATTGTTTTCTGACCATCTTACCAAGCCTGTTTTAGAGCTAGTCTTCAAAGCATGTCCCTCCTCTGAGTCGTGTACTTATCTTCATGACTGCATGCTTATAGACAATAGAATATCTTACAGTAGAAAATGAGAAAGCCTGTACTGAATTAGACCAGGGATCAATTTACCCCAGTGTCCTCTGTCTCACAGTAGTGGGCTTGAGTGATATTTCATTCAGCATAAGCATTCAAACACTAGGAAGCCACAGCTTACAGATATTCTTAGCTAAAAAGTTCATCAGTATCTTCATATTTAGTTGGTCTCAATGAGCCTTTCATGCACTGATTTGCCTAATCACTTGTTGAGATATTTATACTTTTGTTTTCCAAATGTCCTGAGCACAAGTTTACAATGATGATGATGATAACGATAATAATAACAATTATAATAATAATTTATTTGTTTTAATGGGATGGCTGACAATTTCATTTGGTACTTCCTAGTTCTTAGTTGAAAGTGGTAATAAAAATAAATGAATAATCATTTACAGTTCGCCTTTTCTGTAACATTTGTGATTTTATAAAGTCTATTTTATTTTCCTCCAGTCTATCGTCTCTTCTTTGTGCTGAAGAAGCCTAATCAGTTTAATCTGTACTTTTACAGGAACTGCTAATGTCTATGATTGCTCTCTATTCTACTTTTCTTGGTAGTACCTTTTCAACATGCAGGACTTCATGCAGTGTTAAAGAGATGGGCGCATCATGAAGTTATATGGTGACATTATGGTGTTTTCAATTTAATTCTTTATTTCCTGTTCTAAAAAAAAAAAAAAAAAAATCAATTTGCTTTTTTGACTGATGATGATCATTAAGTCAATATTTTCACAAAATACGTCAAACTACTCTTAAGATCCCTTTCCTAAGTGGTAAAAGCCAAGTATCTAGAGGTGCATTCCTCTTGAGCACTGAATTTGATCTACCGTTTACTGTGCTGTCACCCAGCACCCTAGAAATTCTTCTGAAGGCCTTTACGTCCACAATAATTTTGTAACATGAGCAAACTTTATTACACTACTGTTCACTCAGTTCCCTATCACAATTCTGCATGTGTTAAGTCCCGACACAGTTCTTACAGGACCGAGTACCAGTCTCTAACATTTATTCTTACCCTTTTTCCTACTATTGAATCCATGATTGTTCCATGGGTGCAAGGGGTGGAGGAGAGAACTACCAAAAAACTCTCTTCTTGGTTTCTTTGATAAACCCTGCTCAGGGATCTTGTGAAATACTTTTTGGAGGTTCAGATACATTAAGTTCTGTGCTTATCATGCTCATTCATCTACCTGCTAATTTTATTCGTTACAATTTCCATGAACTTGCTTGCTGCAGAAGCTTTACTTGCTAGCCTTTAGTTACTCTCAATCTCCTTGGAGCTCTTTATAAAAATACCATCTGCCAGAGTCCCTCCTTGTAGTTAATCAAGCCTGTCTTGGCAATTAAATTAGTAAAATCACAGGTAACAGAAATAAGTTTCTGTATTGTTTCAAAATTCTTGGATCAATATTACTTACTCCTGGTGATCTGGTGCAACTATTCCATTTTCTAGTGACTGCTTTGTATAAACTTTGAGACACACCTGCCGCCATCAACACAGATAGTCACCTGGTAACCTCCTAAAGCTCTCCCATAGTTAATACTGCATAAATTTTTCCCTTCCCTACATTTCATACCATTCATTTGCCATAAGGACTTCTTAGAAAGTTTCTGCTTCTGATGTGTTTAGATGAAAACAAAAAAAAATACCAGTTTTTATGACTTCAGTACAGTACTCAATCATTTCCGGTCTTCCTGAAACTTTAGCATGTTCTTGTAGCTAAACTCTTGGAACTGTGTACTTTTTTGCTTCATTTTGCCATAATTTCAGCTTTTTTTCTCAATATATTTATTATTTTAAATGTATTTCTTTATAAAAGTTTTCTTTCGCTCTGCTGCTAACAAAGCAATTTTTATCAAAGTCCTTTTAAATAGTGGTCCTTTTTTTTTTTTTTTTTTTGATACTCATTTTACTCTGCATCTCTAATATGACCAGCTCAACAAATCATCTGCAAGCATTCTGCCTCTTTAGCTTCTCCTTGTATTTCTTTCTGGTAAGTGCTTACATGATCATCATCTCTTCCTCTAGATCCATACCCCTGAGGCATGTACTAACCCTTCCAGTAACTTCAAATTCATCTTAAAGTTAAGCATGCAAGTAAATATTTCTACAAGGAACATGGGTATGACAAAATCAGGAGCAAAAGCTTCATCTTATAAGCGTCAGTCCAGCTTTTTGTCAGATCTTTGACTACTACCTTTTACGGCACAAATTTTAGTCAAGCTATTCATACGAATAACAACTAGGAAAGTGAATGCAGCTTTACAGGATTCAGCCAGTATATATTTAGAGGGGACTGATAGCTCATACAAAAGTACCATGATATTCTGTAAAATACTAACGGTTCTGTTCTTTCAATTTCTTTCATCCCTGCACAATTTTAAGAAATTATTTTGTTGATTACCAACTACTGTTCTTTCACATTGAACTGCAGTCAATGGCAAAATCATTAAAAGAGACTTTTAATGAAAGCCAAGTCAAGCCCATTATAATTATCTTGGCTTTTAAAGAGAATAATTAAATTGTTAATAAAACTTTTACCTTTAATCATCAGGTAAGAAAAGAAAGATGTGACAGTGCTGGAAGTTTAAAGATTTCTACAGGGAAGGGGAAAGAGAGAGGGATTATAATTTAGTTGTTGGTAATTAATGTCTATAGAAGATTACTTATAAGTGAAATCAACTTGAAATAATTATATTAAAGAGACTGTGTTCATTAACATCACTGATTTCAATGTACAGCTGGGGTTGACAATGATTAAAGCATTATACTCAAAACTATTTTATGTTTTTATAACTACAGCTTGGGCAAGTACTTCTTTATATGGCATTTTGTTTCTTTCCAATGACTATATCTTTTTGTTCAGATGGAAGTAGAAAACAATGTCATAGATATTAGATTGATGCCACTGGCTGAATCTAGACACAATGTTCTAATTTGTATTTCTGTTAGCAGATCAATTTACCTACTTCATTTTCTTTTTAGAGATCAAGTAACTTTTGTAGTCTTTCACACTTTTCAGACATTTATGAAACCCTGTGTATTCTTTAGATGTATATAGAACTAAGTGTAACAAAATCTCGCTGTGGATAAACCAAAGTATTGCTCCAGTTTATGAAGCCAATGGCCAAGCCATATATTGATTGTCTGAACAGCCAAAGACACCTTTACCTTTTTCTGACACCTATGTGCTCTCTTCTGTTCTTACTCTATTTCTTGCTTAATTTTTAAAGCTTTTCTAATGGACCCAAGAATCAATTCTCATACTTCAAAACTGCTAAGTTATAAGGAGCTCAGACATGATCTCTTTGGAGGAGGAATTCTCCTGGAATAATTATGTAAGCTAGCCTTAAGAAACAGCACCAAGCAGCTATAGGTCAGGGATACACAAGAGCTATAATCAAAAGGAGCTAGCAGCTTTGTTACCCACATACACTAACCTGTCCCTATATACGCTGACAGGTGCAGAAGGAACAAACACCTCCAGTATCCTCGGTATAGAAAGAGCTGTCCACAGGAGACAGTTCAGCAGGGTGTTCTGTTAATGAGATGCTGCATCACTAAAGAATGTTACGCATTCTTTAAATGGGAAATGAGCTCCCCTTTTGAGGCAGAAGCTACTTGAAATAGGACTCTTACTTTGAAGAATTTAGAATTTCATTTCCAAGGACAGTAAAGAGAGTTTCACCACATGTAGCTCTTTAAAGAAAGAGCTGAAGCTGCATTTTGATAGCGAGGCAATAAGCACTGACTAGCGTCCAAGGAGAACAAGTTACTTTCACAAGGTTCAAAAACCTGGCTCACTTCCTACTGATTTCAAGAACAAGACAATCTGACAATGAGATTTTAACTGGGGCTGTTAGTGCAAGGATATTCATACTGAAAACAAAACACAGCATCCTTAAATCAACCCCATTATGTTGACATGATGCAGCAAAGCACAGCTCTCTGCAAGGAGACTTCAGTTCTCAAAAAAGCATCCTATTCTGCATATATTTACAGACAGATTACAATAGTGTATTACAAATTGAGCCAGATGTTTTGAATAGCCTCAAATTACATATGCACACATACCATTTGGTACACAACTGGGGAGAAACATGAAAGGCTGCATGTACACAGCATAACTTCTGCAAAGGTTTGAAAATTTGGGTCAAGATCACACCATATATCAAACTAAAGCCATATACTGCTATAATTTTTCTGCAACAACCATAGAGCCTTGCTAGTTCATGTAAAACTATTACCAATTTAAAACACAATGAGATGCTTAGTGTACTCCAGTTACATCTTCTCTCTTATTCAGTGGCAACATGACAACTCAGTGATGACGCTGCAGCCCACGCTGCTCTACACCATTAGAAGACCTTGACTGTTTTGCAAATACAAAACAGTGAGCCAGCTAAGATGTGTTAAGCACCTCCTCACCTCCTCCCACTTACCCTGGCTTTGGCCCAAACCACTCTGTTCCAGTTCCAACCACCTCACTTTAGCACTCTTCTCTTTTAGCTTAACAGATACTTATTCTGTAGCTTTCTTACAATCTTCAGAAAACCATCATCCCACTCAGATCTGCCATGTTGCCACTTTAAAAATGCTGTCTCACACAGACAACATAAAACCTTTGCATTTCACACTCCTCTCATGCTCTCACTTCACTGGGCCTGTGTTTCAAACCTGAGCAGGAGCCATGCTGGAGTCACTGCTGCCCAAGATGGCGTACCTGTTGGGGGCTTGGCCTTACATGCTGCCTAGCCATGCTTACTGTGTGACTTTATAGAGCAGAAGAAGGCTTAGTGCTTGTTCTCAGTGTTTGACTCCCCTCAGAGGTCCTGGCATAGACCAGTCCCACATAAAGTCATCCTACCTGGAATTACAGCCTTTTTTCATCCTCCAATACCAAGTGCACCCATCAGCTGGCACTCTACACAGACATTCAGCGAACACCATAGGAGGAATGTAAAGGAACACAAACAGTTTTGGAGGAGTTGTGGTCAGAGGAGTAAGATTTCCATTTCCATTGTTACAAGGCCGCTGAAAGGGAAGGACAAGTATGTTACTGGCGTTGTGGGGGTTCAGGTTATGTAAGACAGGGATAAGTATGGGGGATGGCTGGGGACAGAAGACAGGACTGGACCCAAGGAGATAAAACTTGTCAGGAAGAACAGCTTCGTCATCCAAATTCTGTTTAGCAGGAATCTCTTTCCATTTTCTCTGAGAGTTCTACTAAGAAATAGACATTATGTTTTAAAAGAATACACAGCATTCTAGAAGTACATTTTAATAAAAATTGAGCATTTCTTGTGTGATTCTTCTCTAAACTAAAGGTGAGTATATGAGTTTGTAACATTGTTACATAAACAACTTCTCAGGAGCATGAGAAAATTATCAAGGTCTTGGCTTTTCGACCTTAAGTGCGAGTGGAAGACTTTTGAGTAACATAATTCTTTTCGTCATGAAATTTAAGGGTATTGATACAATGTATCTTTAGGAATATATAACACACTGATTAAAAGGTTTTTTGTCTGCACTAATGGTGATATCTTTGTTATTTGTCAACTCTGGCATGGCTTGGCAATCTAAAACTAGAAGAAAAGCATTTTAAGCAAGATAAGTACATTGAAGTGAAATCATACTTACAATTGCCTATTCCTTGATGATCTCAGGTTATTTCAGTTTTCATTAACACTTTTGTGCATTAGGATAGATAAACAGAAATATAAGTATGTTAATCAGCATGTCAAAAGTAATGCAAGAACCATATCAAGCGCAGAAGGAAACTTACTCATGAGAATCTTTTAATTCTGCACTTTTAATACCCTGATTTAATTAACATTTTGTCATAGTAAGCACTATCAACAACCATGTTTAGATGCATTATTTTTAGTTCATATGCATGTAGAAACAACTTTTCAGACATTAACCTAAATAAACACACATTCAGTGCTCTCTTTCTAACTCTAAGGCAGGTCTTTTGTTATTCATATGTTTTCTACATTGTAGCAAAACTGTAGAGCTGATAAAATGAGATTAGTGCAATCCTGTTACCATTCCAATAACTTTCTAGTAGTAGCCTGAATAATAATATTGTGAAAAATATGTAGGTTGCCTATATGCAGTTTTCATCTGTATTGGTCAATGTGCAATAATGAATTATGAATTCTAACTGTGTACTTATCAAAACATTGCTTCTGAAAAGACAAATAAATAATCAGAGCCTTAGAAATGCTGTTAAGGGGCAATATAATTAGATAAAGACAGTTACTTTGTATTTTGGTGTGAACATATTTTGACGTTTTTGCTGAATGATGTGGTATTACAAATCAGTTTAAAATGTGTTTTCACTGGCAAAGTCTATCACATTACTTAAACCTGTGCAGCACATTGCAGAAAAACTAGTGTGCCTGAAAAGGATTGTGCTGGAAAGCGAGCATCTATTACCTGTGTTTTCCCATCTAGTGGCTGTTCTGTCATAAAGATAAATGCAGAATGATACCTAGAGCAAGTCTGTGTGTAACAATAAATATTATTGATGAAAACTATCATGAAGCAGCTAGTAACTTTAATTATAATTATTTGATACATTAATTTATTAGTTCTCATTTTTGCCTAGTGCTACATGCCAGCTGTTTGAGTCACCTTATTGACATTCTGAAGAAAAGAGTAGGAAAGTAAAGCATTACACCATTTAAACCTCCACTTACTGGAAAGCTTATTATCATCCAGTATATCTCAGAAGGGAATGATGAGATAAGAATCTGGCTGTTAAGTGTCATTTTTATTTTTACTGTAATAATTAAAAATACACAATAGCAGATGTATTTAAAGACCAAGATAAAACAGAGGGGGAAAAAACATCTGAAAATCTTTACCATGTTCTCAGTACATGAATATGAAGCTGCAAAAGTTCTGACAAGTAACATTAGAAGGAGGTACCACACGATATCAGTATTTCTAATTGTCAGAATATTTAAATATCTTATACAATTGCTTATGATACATAAATGGACAAGAATGCATATTCATTTTTTAAACTTGATAATTTATAAGCCTTTTCATAGCTGAGAATCTCTAAACTCCCTTTGAAACAGTAATTAACTCTGCTGCTGCATTTACCTAGTAGTACAATCTAGTAAACAGAACTGGAATTCACAGGATCTGTGATAATTCCCTTCTTTTGTTAGCATAGACTGAGCATTTGACTTTCCTTGGCATCAATTTCTCCATTGTTCACTGGCAATAACAACTCTTACTGTCAAGAGCTTTGAGACACCTACAGGGCAGTGGTTTTGTCCCTATTCAAGAGCTAGCTAAACAAAAGCACTCTGAAGCACTTCCTCCGCGTTCAGAACAAATCAATGCAGGTTCAGAATATCTGATTCCCAGCACTGTTGCTTTAACAAATATATATATCCCTCACATTTCATATGTTTTGTAAGAACTATATAAATGTTTTACCTTTACCTTTGCATTGTAACTAATGTTCACACAAACTGAATGTGCATCTCCTGAGGACGCTATGCTGTATATTTTGCACACTGGTGTTGTGGTCTCCTATAGTGAAGTATTATCCTAGTATTTTAAATCTCTCTATTTTGAAAAATGCATATAAGAGGAATACATAATTAAAAATAAATATAAACTTGGCTTTACCTATGGTCACTGTAACATAGCTATTTATGAGTCACACTTATATAAGTCTGACTCCCTTTTTCTAGTTACATACCCATTCCATTTTAATATCTTTGACATTTATGATAGTGTAATTCAAGATTGCTGATGTTTCCATTACTAACACTACTTTATGTAGTGTAGAACTTTATCATAACATACATTTCCAGTAGATTTTGTTACTAGTTTTTCAAAATGCTCCATGCAATTTCTTTAAGCCAAACTAGCAAGAAGAAAGTTTGCAACATTCAAATTTTATCACAAATAACTTCAGAAAAGCAGTGTTCAAAGTTTAACATGACATGAATATAACATCTTCTGTGTTAAAAATAGATACAAGTAAGTTTGCAAAGCTGCTATTTTGAATTCAAAGAGTTTTTCAACACAATATTTGTTATAAACAGTAAGTATTGTAATATAAAATTTGTAAAGCAATCCTAACCCTGAGTGATGCTAAACTGATTATTAAAAATCTAGCCTTTTACTAATACCCAAATGAGGTCTTATGTTAAGCTAGTACATTGGGTCATTTGTCTCCTCCTTTTTAACAAACACAGTATGAACACTTTTGCGCAAATTGCCAGAGTACACACGTGTGCAGATGCATCATATTTTGGGAGCAAGAATTTAGGAGAGATTTTTGTTTCAAAATACTGTCATTAAATAACATGATATTATGATTAAATCTTAAGGATCTCACTCAGCAGCTCTATGAAATAATTGTAAGTTTTGCCTGTAAAGAACTCTAGGATCCAGGGCCATGCAGAAGTTTTTAGGATATCTCAATCATCCAATATTTGTCCTCAGATTAGTACTATAGTGGGATTAACGTCATCATTAACAGAAGCCACCAATACATCCTCTATTTCCACTTCCCCCAAAAAAAAAACCAAACAAACAAAAAAAAAAACCACCACTGGAATATAATTATTAGAATAATTGTAATTCACTAAGTCAATAGGAAGTATTTCTAGTTGTGATCTTATTCTCTGGTTTTGCTGCCCAATAAAATAATAAGCATGAGGGACTATTTCATTGGTTTTGAAAGTCTTCAATGCAGCATTCATTGGGAAGAATGGCAGGAAGAGAAACTTTTGTCCTTGTAAACAAAAAGAGAAATTAATTGTGTTCTTTTGTGTCCAAAACATTATTGCAAGTCCAAAACCCTAGGAGGTAAGGGTGCAGGAACATTCAGCCTATTATATAATTCATAATCAGGTATTTGAATTGCTGACCTTTGCATGCTCCTGCTTTGATTTGCTCTGCAGGCTTTCGTCTGCCTTTTTGTGCTCTGCAAAAGCAATACTTGCTGCAGGTCTGTTTTATAGTTCTTGGGAACTTTAAGGAGAATACTGTTGTCATGCATGAAGCTCAAAATACTGTTGTTCAGGCAAGGACCTCCTGCTAGCTTTTTGGATAGAACTGAGCTGCTTAACCATGAGTGTCTAGTGCACTGAACAATGGAAGTTGGTGTCTCCACGAGGAAACAGCAGACCAGGACCAGGAAAGAACTGGTGAGCAGTGGATGAGGAGCAGCAGAAAAGGGAGCTCCCCAGTCAGGTGAGCAGAGCTGTAACAGGGTCAGTCACAGCCTGCAGAGTGCTAGACCAACCTCTAGTAGTGGGGCAGCCCTGCGATCACACCAGGAGGTGCAAGGCCAGGATGGGCTGAGCCCACCAGGTCACTCAGGCAAGGACCAAGGTAAGGAGCAGAGTCCAAATGCACTCGTGGGCTGGTGGGCAGAGGGTGCTGGAGTAGAAGCCTCCAGTGAGTCTTTCCACAGCCCTTGCTCACAGCTTAGGAGTTTCCACAAAAGCCATGTCCAGTGTTCACAACTCCACTGGACCAGAGCCAGTGTCGAACGCAGGCAGGGAAGATATGTGCCGGGTGGGGAGCCTCCAGGAAGACTGGCCACAGCAGCCAGAGCCTGCCAGCACACATGGGGCAACAGGAGCTGCCTGAGGCACCCTCCGGCAGGCCTCCTACCACCATTCCTACAAGACTAAATCTCTCATAGGTCTTCAGACACACCTGCCAATTCCATGTAAATGTCTGAAATGCTCTCTGGCACCTGTAATGGCAGTAGCTGCTTGTATTTGGGGAACCAAATCCCACCCTCCAAGTGTTCACAGGGCCTTTTAATGACCATTTCATCTTCTGCATCTGAGAAGTTTTTGTGCTTAGCCAGCTGTTATTGATATTGGTTACATCCAAACCCTGACCTTGCTGCTGGCATTAAACAAAAAAAAGGCCTGTAGTTTCAATTGCTTCTCTTCCTTGTTAAGGAAAGAGATGACAGATCATATAAGAATGTTCATTTATCTCCAGGAAGATAGGAATAATGGCACTGCACCTTACAACTTCCTAAGTGGAATATGAATGATAGGGGTATGTAGTCCCTTTTGAGCAACTAAAGCTATCATGTAGTTTATTGCTCTCCTGAGATTATCTTAAAATATGATAAGAGTCATACCAATTCAGTGGTGTTCCTCCAAAAGCAAAGTGGTAGAGTATGGGGAATTTTTTTCCCCCATTTTGGGAATCATGCTCTTTCGGAGAAGTATCAAATTGGAACCATCAAAATCAGAAAACAGAAAGGTTAATCAATCACTTCCTGAAACACATAAAGATTGGAAGTTATTCTCTCAACCATAAATCTTAGATAACCAAACCTAGATTTGTTTCCAAACATTTTAACAAGCAGTCTTGTGCTGTTTCTACCAAAGCTGCCATGGCTTCTTTATCATGCAAGACTATCAATTCCAAAATTTAGTTCTCCTCCTTGTCCTTCTGACAGACTTATTTCTTCTCATTATCATTTATTAGTTAATTTTAGATTAAGGATAGAAATGGAAAATGAGAAAGCATAGACACAACCCGTGAAATTGAGTAATTTTCTATCTCTGCTATCCTTACACCATGGTTAAAATAAAATCTGCTCTGTAGAGGATTTTGCACATTCAGTAGTGAAACATAATCACCTAAGCTCACCCGTGTGGATGCTATGATAAATTGGTACCTATTTACAGGAGAGAGGAATCACCATACATTCTGTGGCTGTGTGCTGAGAAGAGCTGCATAGTAGATGATACATCTTGTAGAAGCCGAAGACTTTTCCTGCAATTTGATTAAAACTGCCTTAGCTTTGAAGTGAGAATTGTACAGGAAAAAACAGGCAAAAAAATCTAAAAATTCTGCCAAAAACTTTCAGCACAGTACATCCATTGCCCACCCAGTGATTTACCCTCTGGTGACTTAATAAAACTGGTTTGATAAAAAATAAAAATAAACTTTAAAAAAAGTCAAGCATCATTTCAATTGTGCCTCCAACAGGCATTTCTAAGACAAGTCAAGATGGAGATGTCTGCCTTTACAAACTACTCTCACTTGGTCGATGTTTATTCCCTTGTATTCTTGGCAATATAATTAATCACAACGTTGTTTCAACTTTGCACCAGAGACCTTTGTAGTAACGTTTGTCATTTTATGACTGTGATTTTGACACAATAAGATATGCTTTAGGCTTGTAACTTGTTTACGCTGATTTATTTTGTCTTAACTTCAGAATGTGCCTTGATAGATAAGAACAAACCAGTTTTCTTTTCATGCCATCAAAGCATCTACCTTGTCTCAATTTGACAGTATCTTAAGATAGTTTTACTGAACTCACTACAGCACATGTTGAATTAGGGTCACTTAAAAAAATCATTATGAATATCTTATTTAAAAGATCAATAGCTGGTTTTCATATAAGATAAGTCTGTGGCTTAAATCCTCTAAAGTCTGATCAACAGTGGCATGTGTATTCATGGCAGGGAAACATTTAAAAACCATTTGGCAGTAACTGTAAGAATAAATGAAATTCTAATAATAATCTAACAGTAGATCTAATTGGAAAACAAGCATGAGGAGAAATCTAAGTAACAAAACTTCCAATTCAGTTGTTAGCCACGGGTTATTTAATTGAATAAGATACTTAAGTTATGAAAATTTGAGGCTTTGTCATGTGCTGTGCAACACTAATTTTAACAACAATAGTTGGAACCTTTCTGAAGAAACCTGACTACTTATAAGCTTTTCCCATGTCATTACATGCTTATTCCTAATATTTACTTTATATGGCTGAAATCTTATGAGTTAGTGGAGCTCCACGTAGAGATCTTTAACACATAACAAGTATATATTGTATTTTTAGGATTGTTTCCAAATAATGAAAACGATTTGTTGTTGTTAAATCTGGCAATTTGAAAATATATTGATTGTGGTCACTCGTATTCTGGTATAATTTGAAACAATTTTAAACCTTGCATTTGAATCAGACCAAGTGGTTTGCATTCCCCACTTCCATTAGTGTCTACCTGAAAAATTGTGGGAAAAATATTACAAATACCTTCATGACTGCAGAGGTTTTCTTGTGCATGTTTGCTATATGTATGTGTAAGTGTCCGTATTCTTGTCAGGCAAACACATTAGCTTCCTCGTTTGTTCCAATATCCTTTATATTCTGTTTTTATTCTTACCATTTATTGATTAAATGATAACATATTTAGAGAATAATGCATGTTAGCTACAGAATCTTTATAGTATTCATAGGAACTAATTCTGTATTTGACAAGAAATCGCTTGTGCTCCGCCTCAATTTACTGAACATATTTATGTAGTGAGATGAAACTTCCTGATTTTTTCATGGCATTTCAACGTGCTGTTTGCAGTCTCTATATACAGACAACCACTGCATACATTGAAGCTACCTATAAACATCATGACTGAAAACATAGGTTTCACTATACTTGGTTTTTTATCCTTTTATTATGCCAAGGCAGAATATTCTGTTTTCATGTGTGTTGAAAACTTTCTCGTAAGTAAATTCAAATGGCAATCTTTACAAAATAAAGAGTACCAAGGAAACAGATGCATTAGACGGGACAAAAAAAATGCCAAGAATAATTTCTTCAGCCACTAAACCTGCATGCTTTCAAAGTTCTGAACAATGGTGGAATCCAAGGTCAAAAGCTTCTTATGATTTCAGTAGTGCCATTCGCACAAACTACTGATGAACAACATGGGAAATTCACTGCAGTAGAAGTAGGGTCAAAGCTTGCATCAGTGCTTTAGAATAGACCAAAATGTTGTATAATATATTCAGAGCTGTCAACTCACCAACCTGTCCAGGGACTATAATACTCATGATCTGGGAGACAAAAAGGAGAAAAGTGAAGAAATGGTTTTTAAAAGAGAGAGGGGGAGAGAGAAGGCTGTAACAAATGATACCGCAAAAAGAGCACACTGAAGAAAAACAGTGATGGGAGAGATCATACAAAACATTGCTTGAAATGAAAGACTTCAGAATTTAAGAAAGGAAGCAAAGACATCTAATAAAAAGTTTTCTTTCTGTGACTTTATCATTAATGGTCTTTATGCTGTTCCCACAAACAATGAAAATTTCATAATAAACCCAGGGTTTGATGAAGAAAGAGAACACCACCTATCCCAGATCAAAAAAGATGTCCTTTTGAATACATTCATTTCTCTTTCTTTAAGTCAATAGCCTGTCCTTTCTCCATGCGGCTGACCCACCTGAATAAGATGCTACTACAGTCAAGCTGCACAAAAATTAAAGCAGCACAAAGGAAGGTACAGAATTTAGCTTTGCCCCTCTTGGACGGCCTTTGTAAAAGACATAGGTGAAAGAAATTTTATTTAAGTCAGATAGAGTATTGTTTTTCTGTCTGAGCACCAGGCAGACCAAAAGCCCTGGGCATGTGCTCTGAAGCTGCCCAGACACAGTAACAGGAAAGAACATAAGCCAGCAGCACAATGCTGTGCCTGAGGTGGCCCACCAGATCGAAGAGAACAAAACTTCCATTTGTGTTACTGTATCTATATTGCTGCTTTAGAATAAAACCAACCACAGCTATCTGTCTCTTTTCTTTCAAGAAGCTGCAAAGGTGCTAAAGTTGAGTTTTGATCAGCCTCAGAAATTTTCATGTATTATTCAGATTTGAGCATTTAAGAGGAAAGGAGGCATTTGTCAGACAACTGTGCTACTCTCAATACATTTCGTCTAACATCCAATATAAATTCTATGAAACACTAGCACACCACTTACCCCTTGAACCGCTTTGAAACCCTTGAGCTGGTTGAAAGACTGGATATTTCTCTCTTGTTTTCCTTTGTTATTCCTTTTCCAAAGGTAATAACATTGGAATTACAAGTCAAGAATATTTTATGACTTATGGCAAGACATCTTTCATCATCACTTATAGTGGTATTACCATAAGAAAGAGGCTTCAGTATTTTATTAGTAACTACCTTGGAAAAGATGTTTACATTTTAATTAAAAATAATAGTATCTCTTACTAATTGCATAGGATTGTTGGTTTGAGGATGAGGAGCAGGGGTTGCCCCAAGGACAGAAAAGCTTCAAATAGTTATCCATTTTGACATGTGGCTTTTTCTGTCTCTTTTGTGTAGTGTTTTAAGGATCCCATAATCAGACCATAGCTTAGAATGTAAATTGATGGATTATGAAAATAACGTTAAAAATTTTCCTTTATTTTACTTTAAATATTTCATTTCGCACAGTAGCACAGATCTGGAGACTGTGCCCAGAAACATCCCCCCAAAAGACCTGCAAAGTCCTCCAAGGCAAATCAGATATCCTTCTTTTGCTTGTTAATGATCAGTTTTATGTCCTGTCTTCTAATAACAAAGATCTACCACCAAACCCACAGCTAGTTCATCCACACAAGTCTTAACAGTCATGTGTGATTACTTCAGAATTAGTTCATTCACTTGCATCACTTCTGTTGCATTCTTGCATCAGATCTTGATACCTGATGCCTTTCAGATTAATTCAAACTAATTTTTCATTATTCTTACTTTACTTTTAATGATGAAGATAAAGCAGAGCTTGTTCAACACCTCTCAGCAGTGGAGGCAACACTTCACTGCTTGAAGTATAAGAAGGGGTAAGGGCATGTCAGGTAGTAGAAGGTAAGAGGGGTACAATGGGCAGGAAAGCCCTGTTTTGTGAAGCTCACTGCTCCTGCTGCTTGGGGAAATGAAAAGGTCAAGGGCCAAGCACAGGCTGGGGGTTCACCAGCCCCACCTGCACCCACCAGCACCAGCGGCTCTCTTTGGGCTTCAATGCAGAGCAAGGAGTCTGCAAGGTCCTTGCCCTTTGTCCCCTGCTCAACAGCTCCCAGGTCGCTGCCCCCACTGAGTAAAGCCTAGAGCCAATGATGAAATGCAATATAACACATATCCTAAAAACATACTGTGTTAACATTTGAAACGTTAATTTTTGTAACAACATTTAATATACTTGTCTTGCTTTGGTCTTGGCACCATGTCCACTACTTTGGTTTAAGGCATAAACTTTGTTTTAAGTTCCAGTCAAACTGCTCCAGTTAAAGTACTTTTCTTTATGCTGCTGATGTGCTACACTTATTAGCTATAGCTAATCCAATTCCTAAACTCAATAAACATAGTTAGTTAATATTAGTTTTAAAAGTAATCCTAATGATGCTTTCAGGAAGGTCGAAATGGTTTTAGAGTTGCTCAGACTAAAAATAAAACAAAATTGGCAAAAATTAATAATAGGATTTCAGAACATTTTCAGATTTTTTCATTTAACTTCCAAATCACCACAATTGCTATCTACATGATACATATATGTGTGTACATGTGTGTGTGCAGGGATGAAACTAAAGAGAAGGAGGCTGTGAAAATACAAGATCGACAATTCAAGAATTTTCAGCTACATAGTAGTTTGCTGAGAATATTAAGATCTATCTGGTTTTACTTTAGTGCCTTTCTTTGGTAAACCTTTAAAATCATGCAAGAATAATGAAGGAGAAGCTTTTGGTCATTCCCTTCTCCAAGTATATTTACAAAGCTTTCTAATGAGAAATAAATAGACTGATTTAAAAATCAGCTTCTATAACACTGTATCCAGAATTTTATAGACAGAAATAATTGGAGGTATTTGATAACAACCTGCATCAGTGTATTAGGCAGAACAGCTAGCACATAGCAAAACACCACCTCAGCCACCCGTCTCCAGCGATCTGTAACTACAGATCAGCATTTGGGCTGAGGGCCTCTGAAAATAACAGGCTTTAGTTGTCAAAATAATTTTAAATACAGGAAGGCTATTGGAAAATAAGTTTGGTTTACTGAATACTTAGGAAAATTTTGATAATATATTCCAGGACAAACACAAAGTGAAATATCCCATCTGCTGCTTAAGAAGTGGTATTTAATTAGCCATTGAATTCCACTCCATTATTCAGGGCAAACAATAGTCAGTATTGATGGGACAGATATTTTGCATTTTCATTGCCTGAACTGCAGGAAGCATCCCAGCAATAACTAGCCTAGGACAAGCAGATTCGGTAGCTGTACCATCAGATTTTGCACATTGATATGGCTAAATATATACAATATGAATAAAGTCAGCTTCAAGGATACATAGTCTCAGTTATAAAGAAATCTAACTCAAATATTGACTTCAAAAATAGAGTTAATTTTTTTCAGCCTGTTAACATTATACTTCATGATACTATTCACTATGTTTTGTAATTTATAAAACTTTAGAATTCAGACGTTCGGACTGTCATCAATAATATGTGGTTCGTTGTACCTTAATATTCCAATTACAATTCAGAAACTGGACAACGTTTAATTCATACCTCTTAGTAAAAACCTTCGGTTGCTAAAGGAATCACTGAAAAAGATCATTTAACTGTTTTCTCCCAACGGCACCTATTGGTTTCTAACACAATGCATTGTTATTTGGCCCACATGGATGCAGAGCATTAGAAAGCAGTTGCTCGAGAATCCTAGAGTGAGAAAATTATTTTTCTAAAAGCAGGCCAGAACAGGTAAGATAATCAGGAAGGTTGCTGGTGCACAAAATTGTACAGATTTATATAGAAATACATCACTTCAGAACTTGCACTGTTTCAATTTTAGTTCTCAAAATATTTGGGTTGCTTTTAAAAATAACTAAATTAACATTTATAAAACTGTACTTCTTTTTAGCAATAAATAGCAATGCATAAAGCAAAATTAACGATATTTTCCCTATTCTGAATTATTTAGGGTATTTCTAGGCTAAGGTATGCATGAACAGCATATAATGTTGAGTCTGCTTCTAAACCAGATAAACTTTCCCTAATGTTCTGCATTAAAATCTTTACTGTTACATTCTGCCTAGACAGTAGGTGCTAGTTCTTTACAAAGATTGCCTTTCCTATGGAAGACAGAGTTGGAATCTAGCACACATTCTACTAGTGATATCATCTGGAATAAAACACAGATTGACACATGTGTTCCTCATATCTCTACACATTTACTTAAGTGAAATATTTCAATTGATACTAAGTAATACAAAGTACAGCTGCCAATTTTTCAAATACAATAAAACTTTTGCCTGCATTTTTTTCTCTTTTGTCAAATCTGACAAAAGAAACTGACTTCTAAAGTCATTACATCAGGCTAAAATATCTAAGATAGTTTTAAGATGACAGTTACTAAAGTAGCAAATCTAATTAAGAAGCAATATTTGATCTGTAATGGAAATAACAACATTATCTTTTGTTTCCATATGTATATAGTGTATAATTCCCATCAAATAGCATGCTGAATTTCCTGCCTGTGCTTGCCTTCTTTTTTGCATAATTTTTTCAGATCATTAATACATGCAGTTCTCAATGATAAAACCCACTTTCTCACACAGATCTTTTCACTTCAGCAAAATTACATTGCAGTTTTAACTACCGTTCATGTTTTCCAAAAGCTCTAGATACGTTGCCCCCTTCAAATAATAACACACCCACCTATAGTTACAGTACAGTAATGCCTATAAAAAAGCAGACAGTGGCACAGAGCAGGTATTAATATTCATATTCTTTCATTATTAATCATAATTCATATTAATTCATTAATATTATCATAGTGGTCTGAAGTCAATTATATGGTTCTCCAATGCTACAGTTTAAAGAAAAAAAAACACGGGGGGGTGGGGGTATGAGAAAATGCAAATAAAATAAGAAATTCAGACTTGAAATGTTTAAAAAACCACATTCCCTGTTTTCATGTCTCGGGAAGAGGACAAGCGGTAGTGATTTCATAGTTTTAGTGCAGAGTTTCTCCTGTAGATGGACTTATATTTATTCTGCTTTTCTTTCCCTCCCTCCCCTGCTATCTTTGCAGCAAATGTATGTGACAATGAACTACTGCATTGCCAGAATGGAGGAACATGCATCAACAATGTGCGATGCCAGTGCCCTCCAGCTTACACTGGCATTTTATGCGAGAAATTGAAGTGTGAAAGGGATCCAGGAGGCTGCAGCCAAAACTCCGGCCAGGGGGCAATATCACACAGGCCTCTATTGCTGCTGACTGCTCTACTAGGCGCAACTGGGCTTTGCATATGCTAGACTCCGTATGGTTGATGGCATCACATTCAGACTACTCCAAATGAATGTGCCACATGAAAACAAAACCCCAAGCATTTGCTACTGAAACTTAAACAGGAAAAAAAGAGAGGAAAAAACAACCACATACAAAGTAAGAAGGCCTAACTGAACTAAGCCATATTAATCAGTTACGGACAGGGCTCTGAGTCAAGACTGTTCACCTCTGACTTGAGACAAGTTGGTGGCTGCCTATTCTGTCAAATCAATGCTAGCTGCAAAGCTTACACAGGACTGAGACACCTTTGACAGCCCCCAGGATGGGAATCGGAGCTAAAAAACATTTGCTACTCCTATATGGTACACAACTGTACCTCTGCCCAGTGTGTGGACCGACCAAATAAAGGCATTCTTTGCTGTCAGTGCATTGTGGGTATAAGGAAATCTGTAAAAGCTGCCATATTGGCCTGCTTCAGTCCCTGAAACCTTTCCAACCTGTGCTTTAGTGAACGTTGCTCTGTAACCCTTGTTGGTTGAAAGATTTCTTTGTCTGATGTTAGTGATGCACATGTGTAACAGCCCCCTCAATAAAATTCAAGCCAGTCATATCCTTGTATACCTTAGCAGCACTGCATCAGTAAGATGCTGTGTTCACATACTGTACAAGAGTGACTATAGGACAAAAAGTGTATTTATCCTTTTGTATTCAAATGAAGTTATTTTTCTTGAAATAATGTACAATGTAGATTTTTTGTATTATTGCCTATTTGTGTTACCAGACAATTTGTTAATGTATTTAATTCTAATCTGATAAGAGAAAAATATTACTTTTTATTTAGTCCTTTTCTTTTTCCTTTCATTTAATTGTGCAGAGATTTCTCTGTATGGGCAACGTGCTGGCATCAAAGAATATCAGTTTACATATATAACAAGTGTAATAAGATTCCACCAAAGGACATTCTAAATGTTTTCTTGTTGCTTTAACACTGGAAGATTTCAAAGAATAAAAATTCCTGCATAAACAGTTCCAGGATGATGTACTGCTATTTCTTAAGATCTTTTTAGCAAACAAAAAAAAAAAATTTGATCCTTTTTCCACCTAAAAAATAGATTCAATAGTGGAAATTCTATCATAACATTCTAACCTGGTTTTGGTTTTACTAGTATTATTATTTTTGCAAACAATTTTAAAGGTAAAGGGAGTCGTTTGTTAGAGGAAGATTTTGTCAAGTCTCAAGCTTGGAAAACATATGAAAAGTTGAATAGTTCTCACCTTTGTTCTCTCAATTCATTGCACAAATTATTCCAAGTCTAATTTACAATGTATTACAGAAGCTAGTCTTTAATTCATTCCATTTCTGTGGGTTCTGGCAGTAATGAAGTAGATATAGTCACAGCTTATATTGTTTTTCCAAAAGCTTCATTAAAATGATATGTTTATATATGTACTAGTCTGCCTAAGAAACTGCAAAACCAGCAGCAATTACAAAAAAAAAAAAAGCTAAGATTTAACTTTTAATAAAGTCAAATTTAATATTTAGAAGAATGTCAAAATATACAGCAGCAAGTAGATAAAAAGTGCTGCTCCAGCAAATAAAGTTTGTTTCAAGTATTGCCCAAGGTGTAATAAATTCTTGTTTCTGCCTTTTCTTAGGCCAATTACAGAGTGTGACAGAAAAGGGTAGCAAGAACAGAGAGGCAAGCCAAAACCACAGCAATGTTTCAAAGCCCTGAGAAAAAAATATAAAATCAAAAGGCAGCAAATGTGAATTCATTTCCTGGCAATTTTCATCATAATGATTATAAATATTTTACCAACATAATAGGCTGGTGTGGAAAACAATTAATGAGCAAAAGCAAAGTTCCTGGGAGAAATAAATCCCACCCGGCTGCCTCTTCCAAATGGTGAACAGAATTTAGGGCACTGCTTTTTTGGATAAACTCTTTTTGCTGAGGAAGCAAGTTTTGCAGGACAGTACCCAGCCTCCAGAAACATGTATGCAAATCAAGTCTTCATTCCTAAAAGAATCCGATGTTGAAGACAGCAATAGGCTGGTGCTTGTTCAGGTTGTTATCTTGGCTCTTCACATAGGATGTTTGCTACTCATACTACCACTCTCGGTGGATGAAATAAGATAAGGCAAAGATAAATTAGGAGTTTGGTTGTCAGCCATGTCCTACATGAGGCTGTGGATATATATTACAAGGATGGCCATGATAAAAAACAGAAATTATATTGCACACTCAATACGAAATACAAATGCTAATACAGGTGACAAGCAGAGCCAGAGATTACCTATAATTAAGTGGATTTCTAATATTAAAATGTGGAATTTAAGTTTTTTTAAAAGTTATTACCACAGACCGAATTCAGATTGTGCAATTATTGGGAAAAGATGCACTTTAATTGTTATTATAAACTCTGGGCTTTGTGAAAGTGCTAAGAAAACATGTTATGCACGTCTGTTTAGAAGGGATTCTGCCAGCAGTGCTGAAGTATAATGAATATCAGATCTCAATCAATTCAGCTGCATTCCAATTTCATAAACCTATGATCTTCTAAACCAGGGCACAGTATATGACTTTCCACGTATTTGGCTACCTTTTTGTGCATTTTAATTCTCCCTCACCTATTAATAAAATTACAATTTTATAGCAGAGTATATTCAATTTTATAGCAGAGTACATCCAGTGGAAAGTTTTCTTATCTATCATCCTTTTCTTCAGCTTCATTATTTTTTCCTCTGAACTCCCCATAACTTCACTAATTGAAAATTTTGAATGTAAGTTCCTGCTACTCTATTCCAAGTATATTTGTAAAATTATATGTGCATCTTAGAGAGAGGAGGAGATTTACATCAGTCAGCATTGCTTTACCTGCTTTTTTATTTAATTCAGTGGAAAATGAAGGCAGATCCTGTTCCCCATTTCAGAAGCTGTGAAGAACAACAAATTCCTTTTCCTGAAGATACGGTAGGACCTTTCCGTAATAACAGATAGTTGCAATATCTGCTTTATTTTTCACCTGAAAATATATACCCCTTCCAATGTATTCTAGGGTTCTTGGAGTGGGTATCCTGTCCCTGTGAATGCTTGTAAAATAGATAACATGATGCTGAAAAATTTACAAAAGCACCACGACCACTAACCTAGGATTACGGTTTGTATCAAAACATGGCAAAAGGAACCTACTGCAGAATTATTATTTCCTGTATGATATTTCTTTCCTGGAAAGTTTAACATCCAAATCTGACCAGGCATCACATTGCTTAGTTGTCCAAATTATAGCTGAGTACAATGACCTTAAACCTAGCACTCAATTAAATTTATGCAGTCCTATTAGCTCCAGTTGTTTTGCTAATTCAGTCTGTCCTTGTCAGCTTCTAATTCCTATGTTTCTAAATAGAGAACTGGTTCTGATCCAGGATCCACATGTTTAATGTCTGGAAATGGAGCAGCTTGTGACAAGGTGCTTCTCCCTGACAAGGGGGCTACAGAAATTTCCACTTCAAGCTATCCATCTTTTTCAAAGGAACATTAATGGAAAGGCATCAGTCTTAGTGCTGCATAACTGTTTCAAAAACAAACTATCCAAAGGGAAAAAAAAATCTAGTCAGACACAAATTGACCCCAGATATTGCCCTCAAATGATAATTGATCTAATACTTTATCATAACTGAGACACAGATAAGTTATTTCATGTACTGAACAGAACAAAAAAATAATGAGCAAAAGACTCCTCAAATTTAGAAGGAGCTCTTATGCTTGCATATTATTTTATACATCTCTCTAATAACTCCAAGATACCAGGGGGATTTGTTATAGCCTCATCGGGATTCTAGGTTTATTAAACCATTGAATTAACTAGATTCATCCATGCATGAGGTTTATTCACCTGTGAGAAATTTGAATAATATTTTTCATAGAATATGCAAGACCAGATTTTCAGCCAACCTCCAGACCAGCCTTCATGTTTGTACTTGCAAATGCAGAGTTACAGATGTAAATATCAACACATAATTGATTCATTCCTAAGAAAAACTGTAAGCTTAATCATTTATGGTTGCAAGCATTTATCCACCAAACACAGATCTGGTGTTATAAATCAGAAATTTTATATTAACTAACTTAATACCTTTCCCATTATCATGCAGTATCAGAAAGAAAAAGATGTAAGAACTACACGCATAACAAACAAGCAGAACAGCAGCATTTTGCACCATATGGTGCATTTCATTTAATGAAATGAAAGTTCATCATCAGTACAGTATGTTCACCAAGACACCATTTTTATCACAATATGCAATCGATATAATTCCACTGCAAAGCATGTGTTTCCCTTGCTTGTTTTTCTGGCTATCATTATCTGTACAGACCCAAACACATACATGATGAAATCTTACAGTCTCAAGGAACAGAGAAGACTAACTTTTGCAATCTGTAGACCTAAATAGCTTGTAAAGGCTTCAGGGTTAAACTCCTGCATACACTGCTAGCTAATACTAATTTCTGATAATGGTGCATGTCATGGAAGTGCACTGAATCAGTTTCACAGCAGTCAGTAGAAGCAAAAGTAACAGCCTAGTTGCAGAAAGCAACAGGACAGCGTTAGTCCTGCCCCTGTCAGCAGGGGTAACCACATCTCACCTGGAGACATACCTAGGCATCGCTTCCCCAGCAAAACTATTGTGTGCACATTCTAGTTACAGTTGACAAGACTATACACAATGATGCTTAATGGAGTTGCTGTACACATGTTCAAGTGTACTGTTGTCACTGGAAATACAACTTTTGTATTAGAAGTGAACCATTGTTGAGAAATGGAAGTAATAACACTATTATGGGAGAAGAGGGTCAGGAGTGGGTGTGGAAGCTACTGCTTGTTTGTTTTGAGAAAAGAAGACTGGTTTTGAATGAGCATTTGCTTTCCCTGACGTAGTGCAATTTTCACTCAAGTACTCTGTGCAGGTCTTTGTGACACCCGAGAAACCAATTATTAATAAGTTAAACTGACATTTATATGACTGAACAAGACCTCTCAAGAATAATGATACCAGTTCAATCCTGTATAGTGGCAGTCTTTACAGTTCAAGACAGCCAGGTAGGCTCAAGATGGCATACTCTTCGTCAAATAGAAGAAATATTAGAGGCCTTGCTAGGGGTGAAAGGGACTTTAGAAGTCCTACATATAAGTGTAAGAAAGTTAAATTTGTATATATACACACAGCCCAACACTGAAGCCAAAACCTCCCTAACTTGGATGC
>JANHGB010051879.1:0-14887 GCA_026283785.1 Coracopsis vasa | reverse complement strand
GCTTATCATTCTGAGATAAGCTGCCTGGTTTACACAAGTACTCCATGTTCACAGCTCCCAGAGGTTGTGCCTTACTATTACAACAAATATACAGTGAAGTGGACTCTCCTGGTCTAGTGGAAGGGGAAATAAAAGTCTTTCTACATTATACTGTATTTTGCAAAGCAACATATGTGATAATCTATGAAATCAGTGCATAGAAGAGTTATGCAAAGTTTATGGTAGAAATCTCAAACGTAATATTCTTCAAACACCACGTTATGAAAAAAGTTGCCTTCTATTTTTGGGGAAACTCATAATTAAATAACAAGGTTTTTTCATCACTAACTTAATCCAAGTGATGTAATTTACAGAGCCCAAAGCTGCAACCTGAAGACAGAACTCAGAAAGCAGTTTAAGCTTAAATTTGTTTTCCAGAAGAAATATTGCAGGTTCACAAGTTACATCTAATAAAGCAGAAGTGAATCCCAGCATCATCACTGCAGCCTACATCTGGAGGTACTAGGATTACTCCTGATCTAACAGGCATGCTTAACTGTAAGTTTGCAAGCATCTCTATAAATCCAACAAGCTTTGAGAATTCTGATTATTGGCCAGCAAAGTCTGAGTCTCTGCAATGATCACAGTGAGGCTTTTTAAATTCTCAAATTGTCTTCAGTAGTCTAGTAATGTGTATTCCAAAATAGCGTTTCTGGGACCACTGGTCACTCCAGAAATCGTTTTATAACCTTTAAAATCATGAATTTTACTTAATCTGTAATCAGACACTTATGACAATGACATAGTAGGTTTTAGATTGTAATATTGATTAGATAACGGAAAGGAAAGGTTAACATTGTCCTCTACACAGAATCATAGAATCATGTACATTGAAAAACCAACCTTAAGATCATCGAGTCCAACCATTAACCTAACACAATTAAGTCCACAGCTAAAACCATGTGTCTAGGTGCCACGTCTACCTGTCTTACATATCAGTTCTTTCTTAATGCAGAAGTAAAACACAACTCAAATCTTAACACGTGATATCTTTTGTCTTTCATCACCTCCATTTCCAATGGCATTCAAACCTAGATCCCTCATTTATTCTACAGAAATTTTAGTATTTTCAAGTTCTTCAATGTATTGCCCAAACCAAAATCTTCTTAGTTATGTCGCAGAAGGGAACATTAGCAAACACAAAACCAAATAAATACATACAAATATATATTTTATATATATATATAAATCTTTCCATTAATATCTTCAAAACAAAGTTGACAAAAATTAGTATAAAATCCTTTCAAACAATTTTGCTGGTGGCCTGGTTTCAGCTGGGATAGAGTTAATATCACTATACAAAGCATCTTAGCAAATATTTCCTATTTAATAGTTTGAAAAAGGGGGTTTTTACCCACTTGTGATAAAACCTGACATACAATCAATCGCCAGCCAATGAAAATCAAAGAGTTTTCAAAGTGACCCCAACAGAAGAACAATATTCATAAAAGTGGTTCACAGCTACTGTGCTAAATCCAAAGCTAGTTGGTAAAGTGCAGTAGGATACATCTGGAGGATAATACTGCCTGTAACATAAAGATCAGTACAAATCTTAAATACATATGTATATGTTGAATAATTCTGCAACTTTGAGTTTCTCATTCACGTCCATAACATGAGCATATTTTTTTTAGAAGTTTTTCTGGATAGCATATCCGTTTTTTTGAGATTAACACATTCTCTACATTCAGAAGTGCAAGACCACTTCTCCACAAAACTAGCAAATAAACATTATGAGATGTACACTCATTCAGGCCCTTACTCTGCCAGTTTATGCAAGCCATACTTTAAGTTCCCTGATTTTAAGAGGCCTTGATCTTTCTGAGGCTTTCACATATCTCAATGACTGTTTTCAGCGTTATCTGAAGATGGAAATGGAAACATTTCAATCCTTGTACATCTACTGCGTACATGGTTCACTTTGCACCTGCAAATAATTGTGAATGCAAAATTAATGGCTGCTTTCTATAATTGTTGTTTATAATTAACACTACTGATAGATCTCTTTCAAAACCCTGGGCTCTCTTGGACTAGACTCTGTAAACATGTTGAATGAAAAGATGTATTTGCATGCTGTAACTATATAAAACGCAAAGCAAAATCATTCTTACAAGATTCTGATGATACACAATGTCAAAGAACTTCCATTTATCACAATTGAGATACTTCAAAAACCCTTGAGGAAGAGACAATAGGCTACATTGTTATTCTCTACGACCTACAAGTGCTCAGATACTTTGAACAATTCCACAAACAGGGAATTTTGCATCATTTATCTATTAATGGAGACGAGGAAACTGTGACACAGAGAGGTAAATGTAGTTCCCTGAAACACCCAAAAAGCACCTGGGAAAGGCAGGGAAAAAGTTCAACATACTTGAGCTCTGCATCACATTGAATGTGAATAAAGTGTTTCACTACAAGAGTACTGAAAAATTCTTAGCAGCTTTGGTTGTAATTACCACCATATATAGTATCAGTGTATATAACATGTAATATTATTATGCAGAATGTATATAACTATTTACAAAATACTACTTCACACCTCCTTATTTTAGAATGGGAATCAAACCCATATGTGCTCTTACAAGTGTTATGCAGAACAAATGCATGTGAAATTATACCTTGAAATGATGTGAAATTATACCTTGCCTGAACAGGTAACTATGACACTTCATCAAGGATTATGTACACCAAGGTCATAAAGAAGTTATTTTTTCTACACTTTTTTTAAATGAGAATTATTAACATAGTAGATGATAAGTTAAAGATAGTAATCATGGTTTTAAATATCATGGCATCTCATAAATTATTTCCTAAAGATTAACAGAAGTCATTTTAATGACAGGAGAATTTAATCTATTTACAAAAATGCACTAATAAATTTGGACCACAAGCACTTAATTTATTATTTACTTCTTATTGGTTTTACTGACTTTATGGATAATAAGTCTATTAAATTCTTCCTGCAAAATAGGCCTGACACATATGCCAAAAAACACTCAGTTAATGTATAAAACCAATCACATTCATAAGTTGAGATTTGGTCATCTAACGAAGCTAAAAAGCATTCACAGGATGGGATTCAGATACCAAGACAAAGTCTTCAGCTTCACAGTGCAGAAACTTCAAGGTTAAATACAAAAATGAAGGTTGGAGTCCACACTGTAGGAGCAGAAAATGTAGACCAGCAAGAACAAGACAAAGTAGAATTGACAATTCTGTTCTCACTACCAATCAGACTCAGATTCTACCTCAGTCCCAAAAAGCATATGTGAAAGGCATTGGAATCCAAAGGGATACAAAGCAAAAATAAAAAAAATCCACTTTTCTCAAGAGTTATAATATTCGAGGAAAACCCAACAGTGTAAGAGCGAAAAGAAAGAGGACATGAGGTGCTGCCAGGCTAAAAATACACCAGCATCTCAGGGAAAAAGCCCATCTAGAGACTATGTGCGTAGACACAGAACTTGGCATTATAATCTCTGATTTGGAAACTGCAGGACTTGAGCCTCACACAGGCAGGACACTCTCTGCTGGAGTATCCACCTCACTTAACTGCTGAAAGAGCCTGCTCTTGTCAGCCCCACTTCTGTTTTGTCTTTGGCTCCAGCTGTGAATTTATCAGCACTAGTCTAGCCATTTAGTCCAGATCTAGTGCTTTTCAACACCTTTTGAGAAACCACCTCACAGGCCTCCCTCAGGCGAAAGCAGAGCAAGCTTAGTGTGGGAAGAACCACACTGCCAAGATCTGTGTAGGGCCAGCAGTTATAGCTGCTCTTCACCACACACCTCATAAATCATTAAATGTAATTCTTATAAGGACATAGCAAATGAAATTTATTCAGAAGAGAACATCTTCCCCCTAGGCCTTCTATTGGCATCTCTTGTCACCATATTCAACAAAGGACTAACTGGCTACACTGACTCATTCAATGCATTTCTTGTTAACATCTCTTACCTCTAATTACTGTTGCTTGGTAGGATGGGAGAACCAGCATGTAGAGCACTCTGGTAATTACATTTATTATACTGCTCTCTTTTGCCATCCTACAGCTTGCTTTCTTCCCTCATGTCAAGGTTTTTTCTATGCCTTCATAAAATATATTTATTAATTTCCTGTAGAGATCTCCCACGGACAAAAAGTAGGTGGATTGGTACCTATGAATTAGTCTTGGCAGTGCACTTTTGCCTCCTCAGAACTGCTAGAGTGTCACAACTACTTTTACAATTCTCTCATTGAGTAGGATGTAAGGAACGATGACTAAACTATGTAGATTTAGTGGTGAACAATTTTTTTGACAGGTTTCTCGTTTACTGACAATATCTAGCATCTCAGTATCACCCTTTACTGAGGTCAACTTCATGACACTACTGCAAAGCAGGAAGGCATGCTGTTTCCATTTTATTCATGGGGGCTGAAGCTTGAAGATATTGAGAGATTTACAAAGTCAATTACAAAAAGAGATTAATTCTGATACCTCATCCACTGCATTAAGTACTGAGACCTACAGTTCCCTATTCCATCCAAATTATACGAATCTGAAGTTACATAGTCTTCCATCTGCATGTATTTGCCACCCACTTACTTCAAATTATCTTATCCAAATCTATTTTATATTACACCTCCCAAAACATTGTCCTCGCTTGAAAGCATCTTAACAGCTTAAGAAATTAAAGGACATACATACAGAAAAAAAAACAGAAAAACACTAAAATACTCTTCCAAAATAATGAGATGGCTATGGTGGTTTTTTCCCCCCTCCTTGTCTGTTTTTTTCTTTATTGGATATATTAAAGCTCATATAATAATAATATTATGACTTTATAAATTAATACATAATATCTTTTGTAGCTTGAAATACCTATAGCTTAGGCACTTCATTTCTTCCATAAATGTCTAGATACTGACACAATTAGGTTTTGATACATAGATATTTCTGCTTACTGGAAATCTGGTAGTAGAAAGACTCTGCATTTTGAATGGGCTCATAAATATATATTGAATTTAATTTTTTAATACACAAAATCCACTTTCTTATTGTTTGGTTGGTTTGGGGGCTTCTTGAGAGAAATATTTTCTGTAAATATTTTTGTTTTGTACAACTAATTAGTCCATAAATCAGTACATTGTAATATGGCAGAGATTACCCTCAAGCTAATAGAGAGCAACTGATTGAATGTATTTACCTTCTTCATAATTCAGCTATCACTAATGTCTCTGCATTTTCTTCTGCTGATTTCAGACACTGTCTTGCCACTTTTTCCTCTCTTCCCGTCCTTCAAATATATGCACCACTTCAACCAATAAGCATACTTTCTAGTAAACACTAGATTTTTCCTGTGTTTTGACCTAAGTGCAGTGGACTGGTGAAGTACATAAATAAGCAATAACCAGATAATCATAGATTAATCAGTTTGATTCCATAGTAGGAAATTTTACGTGCTTTTCATTTTCACATTATTTATTAAGGCCATTTACAGATATTTAAAATGTGCCAACTCTCAAGCAAAAATTGCCTCTAAAAGAGAGGAAAACTACAAATGTAAAATTCCCGTAACAGATGTCAAAGACTAATTTAGAAGTCAGTTCAGGATGTCAGCCATATTAAAAAGAAGTGTAAACACTTGCTGAACTTGAAGCAAGTACTTTAATAGCACTGAAGACCTCTTTCTCATATTTTTTCATGCTAATATATAAAGCCTACTTCATTTTCCTCAAATGGCTTGCAATGGCTAAGAAGAGGTAGGACTGTTCTGAGGCAGTATCATTTGAGTTGCCTACAAGTCATCCAGCCCTCTACAACTTTAAAAACCAAAACAACAAAACCAAACAAACCTGCAAAGACAGTCATGGCTTTGACATTATTTCTGCTGACTTAAGTCCCCGAGTGGTAATTCTTGTGCGGCAATTAGTTGGCAGTCTTAGTACAGCTGCTAATGGAGATGTGCACAAAAAAGCTATCAGTGTTTTTTCCCCAGCTGTCAATCTTGGCAAAAGCAGCCAAATGGAAGTGGAATGAACTTGAACTAGCCTTGCATCTCTCAAAGCCAGGCCTCAGAGAAGGAGAAAATTGACAAAACAGTATTAGAAAACATAGAACTTCAGTGTACAAGATGCATCTATTCTGTGGACTATTAGGATTCATTCTCCAAGGACTGACCAGTTTTCATTTGTTAATGACCTGCTCCAGAATCCATCAAATGCAAAGGAAAGACTCACCTTGATTTCAACAAAATAGAATCAGGTTTTAAATTTGATTGAAAACTAATTTCAGGAAAGGAAAAACTAATCCCTTAAGCATTATCTCTCTGATCCTACTATAATCTGCAACATTTGTACAGTTCCATGTACTATTTATTATGCATTATTCTATCTCAGTACTTAAATAATTCTTATTTGAATGTTTCCACAGACCCAGTAGTTATGGTGACAAATATCTTAATTTTAAAAGCTGGTCTACATGGCAGGCACCATTTCTATCCAACAAAGAAAGGAACTCCCTAGCTGAAGCTCTTTTCACCACCAATTTGTTTGCCAGCAGCATGTTTTCCTGTTTAATTCATGTTAGCATTTCGTTCAGAGTTATCCTAACTGGCAGGTATTCTATCTGATAAGCATCTCCTCTCTTCCCTCATGGAAACATTATTTATTTATGATCTTATTGTTACAAACAACTAAACATCCAAGAGGGAAACACATTTGCTTTTCTACAAATACCTGCACATGCTGTTGAACCTGCGTCATTTTTCTTACAGAAACATCTAAAACTTAGTAAAAGGCTTCCTAGCATGTCTTTGGTATCCACTGAGAACAAGAAACAGGGACAGACACATGCAGCAGCACAGAATCAGCAAGGGTTCAGGAGAACAGGAGGAAAATAATGATATTTCAGGTTGTTAGGCTGGTATATGAAGCTTTCTCCTTCCCAGCCCAATTTGTCACAACTCCATTTACTTAGTGAACTAAATGGACCCAACATAAAATGACTCAAATCAAGGGCAGCTTTCAATTATGTTCTCTCTATTTTTGCCTACAAAGGAACTAGCTACTGTATTATCTGAAAACCAGTACCCAAACATAGAGAGATAGTATGAATGAAAATTACCTAAGTGTCAGAGAAGCAAATACCCTCAAATTCGCTCTCACTTCACAAGTTAGTACCATATGTTGGATCCTCGGTGACAGAAACACATATTCATTTACAAAAGGACTTGAAGACCTCCATGTGTTTCATGAATGACGCTGAAAATTGCAATGGGTCATCAATTTAAGTCACTACTCTGCTCCAGATTGAAACTGGCAAACTCCTGCAGCCAGTTTTGAAGACCCTGTTCCATTCAGGGTCTGTACTTTTATCAATATATAAAGATTTAGTGTGTCTACCTGTAGGTTTTCTGCCAATATTTTGGTATGATATTTGTCCCAAAGTGCAAGCTTCTTTACACATACATATCTCCCAACTATGTGACACAGCTCAAGACATCGCGCATATCCTCTATTATTGTTAACTGATGGATTCTTGAATCTTTTGACACTGGGTTCGAAGTTTTCAGATACAGAAAAGATGGTCTCTGCAAAAAGGCTCAAGTCAAATGAGAAAAAAGACAAAAACTGAAAGGAATGGAATGCATAGACTTTTCACGGCAGGACAGAGGCAACCTTTAAAGATGGACCCAACTGTAGGTGTATTATTGAAGTAATACATACTTACATGCATTGGAATTATGTAGGTGAATATACTTGAATACTCGTGCTCACAGTATTTGCTAACCAATGATTTTGCAGGGTTTTCCAAATATTTCAATTCTGTTACATCGGAAAGTATTTGCAAATTATGTGAACATTCACAGGTAATAACTGTGTTTGAGTATCTACCCACCTGCTCATTTGCAAATTACTTTCTAAGTTAAATAACCTTATCTGCTGCGCTTTTTCTCAGCTAAAGGATGTTTTTGTGCCCATTACCTGCTTCTTGATATAGAAGATTGAGACACCTTCTACAGTCTGTCATCAACAGAATCTGTTTCATCTGTATTGTCCTTTGCAGCAAAAAAAGCAATGAACCCTGGGAATATTAAATACAAGAATCACCAAATACCCTTTCTCACCCAAGATCAGAGCTGCAGCATGTAAAGGTAGGATGGCAGCAAGTGTAAGATGAAATTCTATGTAAAACCTGAGTGCATACCCATGGTCTGTGACAGCTTTATGAACTGATGTCTCTGTCACTCTAAGCCTGCTCCTTGACTATAGCTACCTGTGTTAATTAAAACAGAGAAAGAAAGGAGTGCTGATCTGTGCAACCAAAGCTGCACTCCTCAGAGGCCAATCCAGTATAATACAGAGGAGCCACTGTACCACCTTTCAGCCAGGGACCACAGGGATCTCCACCAGCAGCCTGGGGCAAGGTGGAGAGAGTGAAAAGGGTCTGTAATGTGGACAGTGGGAATAATTATTGGCCAGTCAAGGTGGGAACAGTTATACTTTTAAAAAACATCACAAGCATCATTGACTAATCTAGAAAATTCTTAGTGTAACCACCAGTAAAATTTGTTTGCAGCACTCATTCTGCCTGAGAGCAGGCCAGGTGCGGATTGGTGATTCCTGTCCACTTAATGTTTCTCTGCTAAATTAGAAGGGCCATGGAGCAAGTCTTATAAAATCTCAAAAAATAAAAACCCAAAAGAACTGCCATCTTCCCTTTCCCTCCCCATACAATATTGAAAACCACAGCTTGTTTCTAAGACACCTTAAGACTTTCTAAGCTCCTTACAACAGTGCTGAGCAAGTGGAGGGTGAAGGAGGAGGGGTGGGGTGTGTTTAAAAACCCTTCTTAGAACCAAACATTTATTACGTTTTCAGACTCATTATTCGCATACCTCCACCCCCAACTGAAGTCACTGGGACCACTGACTCAAAGGACAACAGGCCAAACTCAGAATCATTGCATTCAGTGTGCACAACTCAGCACTACGCAGGCTTTCTGCCTATTGTGTCCTAACACAAAAGAGGAAGGGCTGAGAGTTTTAAATCATTCTAAGGAAAGTGAGTATCCAAGTCTTTGGGCTTTAGAAAGAACTGATTGGCTGGCTTCCTTATATACCTTTAAAAATCAAATCTTTAATCGTTATCTTGATCATTGTTTTTACTTCTATATACACACTCACAGATATCCATAAATATATGTTTTCATAGGCACGCACCGTGCTCTAACCCCGAAGCACTGCTCCTTACTCAGAGTAGCCTGACATCTTGTGGCTATAGGGAACATAACACCCTGTTTAATCAAACATCTGAATACCATCGGATGGTACATAAGCATACTGGGGCCTGTAAAATTTAGACAAATACAAAACAGCTCTTGAGCAATGCAAGACAATTATTTCACTTAATTAGATATGATGTGTTGTCAGCATCATGTTCTGATAAGACCAGCTGGCATGGAATTGTAGAGACAAACCACAGTTACAAATAATGCAGAGCTTTGGTCCCCTGGCCTACGGCAGGTAATATTTTGCAGGTAGTATTTCACATTATTATCTGTTCTGAAATAAGAACTGCCAGGCTATCTGCAGTTGTTGTTCGGATATTGCCATGCTAAACATTACTTTGGGTTTCGTCACAGGAACCAAACCACTCCTGCTGCAAGAGCAGAACTTTGGTGCAGTGGACTACATGGGGAAAATAAATGTCTTCTCAGATGGGAAGATAAGTGACTAAAGGAAGACTGTTTTGCCTCTATATGCAGGCATAGCACAGGTATGTATGTGGTGGGGGGGGGGAAGGGAAACACCTACCCTATGAAAAGTAGCTGTTTTTTCTTGTCCTAAAAAGTTGGTCTACTGATTCATTTTCAAGAAAAATAAGTTGAATCTCAGAGGAATAAAATGATTTTTCCCATAAGGAGGATTTGCTGCAGTGTCTGAAGGGGTCTAACGCTCGCCTCCTATTCTCCTTTTTGGCACAGACAAGAACAATCAAACAATAACACAGAGAAGATAATTTGTGCAGTTTGATTAGTTTCCGCACCAGATGTTCCCACATATATTCACATCTCCCCAACTCTTTCTCCAGCCAAGAGTGTGTGCAGCTGGCCCATCTGTAGTCAACACCAAAGCTATTTAGCAGAGCTATTAGCAATGGGGTTTACATTATGGGTCCCACTACCCTTCTCTGGGAGCCTGTGCCTGTTCCCATTGAAGCTAAGGGATCACCGTGCTTATTGTCTTCAAATAGAGCCAGGAAAGGTTGTTGGAAAAATTTTTACTACTGTTACAGACCTGCACTTTCACCTCTTTCAGCCTATGGTTTTCATTTCATTTTCTCACTGGTACCATAAGGCACTGCAGCCATTCACTGACTAACTCTGGATTTTCTTTCTTTGTGATTTCAAGTAGATTCCAATGACAAATGATTTTATAAAGAATTGCAGCAGCTAAGAACTGCTACTTATTTGTTAATTAAGTTTTAATGACCATAGATCTCAGGAAGTGGCAACAACAAAGATGCATCTCATTAATGTACCGGTGACTGAATAAACCTCAAAGATGGTGTCAGATGGGCATGAGTGTTCCCAGGAAAAAATAAGTCATGAGTTCAGACAAACTCCCCCAGAGCAAGGACTGGCTGGAAAGTCAGACCCCCAGCTCTCAAATGGCTGCATTACAAGAAATCCTAAAATCCTAAATCAGCTCCTGTTAATTTATTAAAAAAACCCAACCTCTTAATAGTGACAGAAATGTTGCCATAGCCTTGGAGCTTTGGGGTCTGTTCTAATTACTCGGCTTGCAAGTGAGAGGTTTACTGTAAGATGCAGAAAGGAAAAGTTTACTATCACTTCGTATCTGATTAAGAAGGAAACTATAAGGTTACGTACATTTGCATTCATAGGAACCAAGTACCTGTGCACATCTTGCAGCCAGTTTGTCTTCACAGCTTCTGTGTCTTGTTGCAGAAGACAGACACATGTAGGATTCTTTCACGAAGGATTTATGCTTTCTTGACACAAATTAAAGGTGATCTGGGGTGGAAACATGCTGGTGGAAGCACTGCATTAACAGCTGGGAAAAAATCATCCTGTATACCCACAGTGCTCTCCATGAGGATTTTTTGCCACTAGGTTCTCAGTGTATGCATTTGAGGACCAGTCTTTTCCATGTGGATGATCACTTGGAAAATAATTTTGAAGGCAGCTGAAGGGCTCTGTTTATCATCTGAAAAGTGCTACTCCCCAAAAGGGACATTTTGAATGTTTAGGTGCCAAATTAGCTAGATTACCTTAGATAACTAAGGGCATAAACAACAAATACAGCTTTTAGAAGGCAAGAAATTGCAGGAACTGGTCAATAAGAAACACATGATTTGAGAAGGCGGCATGATCTTTACCTACCCCTAAAGAGACAATATATGGTACTACACTATATCAACACAGTAAGACTGGGTGAGTGCTGATAACAGATTGTGAGGAAAGTGAGGCCTGGCAGTGTGTTAGGATGTGTGGGACACTGCATAACCTCAGTCTTAAAATACATAAATAAAACATCTTTGCCATGAGACTTTTTCTCTTCTGAGGGAAATAAAATACATTTGCATAATACCAGCACAGTAGCTTATTCCCCTCCCTCATGCACAGCTGATGCAAACTCCCACTCTTTTTGTTACAACAGAGAAACCACCTGAGCCTTTTTCAGCTATATTAGTGGAACCTGATTTTTAAAGTTATGAAGATGCAGATATGACATTGGATTCCCAAGTGCACCTGAATACTCTAAAATCTAGCCCCAGGTCCACTAGCAATGAAACAAGACACAGAATGTTTTATCATGTTCCAAACCATTCTTGAGAGGTAGCAAGTGGAAACAAACATAATGTGAGCAGGATAGTAGCATCCGGGCAAAGCAAAGGCTATCTTGCACAAGCTGAAACAGTGTAAGAAAATATCATTTGCTCCTTTCCTCCAAGTAAGCAGAAAGCTTTGTCATCACAGAGGCTTACAGAGACTATACGGCAACCAAATTCTTCCCCTTTTTTCACTCCCTTCAGCAAGCTCATTTCAGTTGCAGTTATAATATACAACATAAAAAGACTTCAGTGAACCCAGGAAAGAGCAGATGTTAATTATAGCAAAATGGTATCAAAGCCAAAGTGAAATTTGCTTTGGTTTGGTTTCACATGATTAGTTTGACAGTGCTCCTAAATAGTGTAAACTACAGGGCGTAAAAACCCTGACCGCTTGACAAAGACACATGTAGGCTTGCCCATCCTCTGTAACCAAATGTCACCTACGTAGTTATTAGCAATTGCCCTTAAGCTAATGCATCATATGTCTTTTTGACAAGAGTAATGGCTGGGTTCTGACAAAGAATAATTGCCAATTCAGTTGAAAATGTTGAAATATAACGGAAATCAAACACGAAATTATTAGTGAAAAATGTAGGAGATGACAGAAGTATGTAACTTTGCTGGAATTATCAACAGCTTGACTGACAATTTAGTTCTAATAAGCTTTGCAGTACAAGCCACAAAAGCAAAAGGAAATGGTAGTTACAGGGCTTTGAGAGTAGGGTGCCCTCAGTGCTCAGTGAGCTTCAATGCTAACCAGAGAGCAGCAGTCCTCCTAGGGAGTTGCCATTCCCACCGAATGTAGTCCTTAATGGCCTAATTCTTCAGTTTTAAACCAAGTTTAAACTGTTATGCTATTGAAAAACTGAAGCTATACAGTGTACCAAAATGAGGAATAAGGCCATGTCCCCCAGGGTCAACTGCTATGCTCCTCCAGCACACCCCTTCTGGGAAGAGGAAGAGGGTTGAACAGCAAGTACTGCAATTCTCTCCTTCCAAACCTCAGACTTTTACAGTATGCCATCATTTCACTTTCAGTAATTGAAATAAGGTCTCTAAATATTCCAATCAATTACTTTTTGATTTACTGCCTTCCATGGCATTTTCCTCTTTCATTTATTGGTGCACTTGACTTGTATTTCCTATGGGGACATTGTGTGCTGGAATTATATGTCATTCTCTTAAAATGTCTCTTTCCTTCCAGTACAAGTTCAGGCTGTACCCTGTAGGGTGCCCCTGAACTAATCTCTCCGCTCTCCAGTCCTAGCAGAGACGTCTGCCTCTCCGGACAGCTGTTTTTCCACCACAGCAATGATTAGAATATTGATCAAAAGCTTCCCCTGAATCCCGTCTCTGTAGGACTGCACTAAGCATAACAAATTAAGAGTCTTAAACATCTTCCAGTATGCATTTCAAACGCAGCAGCGTCTGGTTTTCTACATTCAAATGCACTGGCTGTAGTCCTTGCCTCACTCTAAAGAACAATGGATATAAATCATGAGCGGACTTTGCCCATGTATCCATACTACTGGGCAATCCAGACTTCAAGACTATTCTTTTTATGCTGGCCACTTAATCATTGTTGAGCAAGCCAGAAGATCCTCATGCCACCTGTGGGACAAATGGGTGATGGATATATCATTTGAGCAGCTTTCCACAGCCCACTGACTACACATCACCTTACTGATCAACTGTTGTTGGAAAGTTTGGCAATTTCCTAAAAGTGAATTTAAAATATCCCTTTCTATTCTAACTAGCCATCAAAATACTCCGTCATTCAGGCCCATTGCTTTACCATTGTTAATCCCATAGATCATTTATCTTGTGCATACACAGCCCTCACAATCCATCCCTCAAAATATTATGGTTTTTTTCAGCAATAGAGTTCTTGAATTCTCTAAATCAATCAATTTCCAATATTATTATGAAGTGAAAGACCTTAAAAAAGAAAAAGCCTTAGGATACTAACCTCTTCACTACAAGTACCTATTTTTCCCATGTATAAACATCGCAAAACATATCCTTAAGTCTAAGCATGATGTTACTCATTCTAGAAGTACCAGAAACTAATAAGGAAACCATGCCTGCCACTGTATTGATAATTCACAGAGCCAAAGGAAGAGACAGGATGGGGATTTTCTGAAATTTTAATTAAACCTAAGAGAATCAATAAAACCATTTGTTTAATTCTAGCACCCGTTTTTAGGCAATAATATCCTCATGCTGCTGCTTGTTCAGTTATATTAGAAATTACATGATCTGCTCAGCTGCAAAAAGACTATTGATTCGTGTGTAAAACCAGGTAAAAGTATTGCCTGCTTACAAGGGATTCAGTTACTGTGAATGGTGCCTGTAAACAGACACCTGACTCCACTGCAACATGTCAGCACGCCTCAAATGAAGCAAGCTAAACAAATCAGCAGTTCCTATAGCACATAGGAACCACTAAGCTACTTTGTCAGGTAACAACCTTGTGGAAAAAGAGATAGCTGGATGGTCACATGCAGAAAGTTGTGGTCAACAGCTCAATGTCCCAATGCAGACCAGTAATGAGTAGTGTTCCTCAGGGGTCAGTGTTGGGACCCATTCTGTTCAACATCTTTGTTGGTGACATGGACAGTGGGATTGAGTGCACACTCAGCAAGTTTGCCAATGACACCAAGCTGTGTGGTTCGGTTGATACGTCGGAGGGAAGGAATCCTGCACCTTGTGAGGTGGGCTGATGTTAGCCTCATGAAGTTCAATCAAGCCAAATGCAAGATCCTACACCTGGGTCAGAGCAATCCCAGGCACAGCTACAGGTTGGGCAGAGAAGAGATTCAGAGCAGCCCTGTAGAAAAGAACTTGGGGGTGTTCGTTGATGAGAAACTTAACATGAGCCGGCAGTGTGCGCTCGCAGCCCAGAAAGCCAACCATATCCTGGGCTGCATCAAAAGGAGCATGACCAGCAGATTGAAGGTGATCCTGCCGCTCTACTCTGCTCTCGTGAGACCTTACTTGGAG
>JANHGB010051878.1:31463-45723 GCA_026283785.1 Coracopsis vasa | reverse complement strand
ACATGAAGAATTGACTTTTCATATGTCTTGTGCCAGAGCCCAAGCTGGGAACCTGCTTGCTGCAGGAACCTGCCTGCTCTTCAGCATTTGATATGGTGGAGTTGAGGATATGGAGGGAGGCTAAAAGCAAGATTACAATCCTGGACTTCAGGAGAGCAGGTTGGACTCTTCAGGGATTTGCCTGGAAGAATCCCACTGGAAATGCTCCTGGAGAGAAGATGTGTCCAGGAGAGCTGGTTGATTTTCAAGGATCACCTCCTCCCAGCTCCAGAATGATCCATCCCAATGAGCAGGGAGCCAAGCAAAGGCGGCAGGAGGCCTGTGTGGACAAACAAGATGCTCCTGACAAAATTAAAATGTAAGAAGGAAATATGCAAGACATGGAAGTAAGTGCAGGTGACCCAGGAAGACACTGTCTGAGAGTGTTTGGATTGGGTAAAAAAAGCCCACCTGGAACTGAATCTCATGAAAGAGGTAAAGGACAAGAACAACTTCTCCAGGTACATTAGTAGGAAAAAGAAGACTAGGGAAAATATGGGCTTGGTGCTGAATGGAGCGGGAGACCTGGTGACAAAGGGTATGGAAAAGGTCAAATTTCTCAATGCCTTCTTCCCACTGTTGTTATTGTAAGTCTGGGTTTCAGTGAAAGGAGGACTGGATTAGGAAGCACTTAAACAAACTGGACACATTCAAGTCTGTGGGACCTGATGTGACGCACTCAGGAATGCTGTGGGTGCCGGCTGATATAATTGTGAAGCCACTCCAGATAATTTTTGAAAGGTCATGGCATTTGGACGAGGTTCCTTAGGACTGGAAGAAAACAGATGTCACCCTTCAGGAAGGAAGATGTGGGTAAACACAGGCTAGTCAACCTCACTTAGACCCCTGGACAGATGATGGATAAAATGGAGCACGGAGGTTGGACTGGATAATCTCCAGAAGTCCCTGTCCACCTCAATGGTTTTGTAATCTGATGACATCAATGTAGCTGGGATGCAGCAGAACACAAGTTGGGAATACAAAACGACCTCTCCTGTACTGTCACCTACAGCTGCCTCACTGTCGCCAAAGGAAGTAGTCAGTACATTGCTTGCCTCTAAAAGGAGGAGCTGGAGAGGTAACAAGAGCTGTAGCCTGACACTCTGCCCTGCCCATAACTGGTAGCAGGGACACTTCTTGTGCTGCTCTACAAGCTCTGCTGGGCACCTTCCTGCTGTTGCACAAACTCGCCCCTTGCCGTGCCCCAGCCTTGAGGGGCAGCTGCCCTTGCTTGGCTTGCACATGGGTGTGAGGCCTCTTGCTCTTGGATGGGTTAGGGCATCCAGGGATGCTGTGATAGAAATAAGACCCAGGTGTGAGCAACTTCCTGACTGTGCAGCAAGAAATGCAGCCGGGAGTGTTTCCCAGACCACCATCAGCATGGCAGATGCCCTTCCACACTCCTTGCTCCAGAGAGGAAGGTCAGTCCAATGTAAGGGTCCGGCTGCCCTTCACACCCCCTTCCTGGGCTCCTCTCTGGAGGCATCCCACTGTAGCAAAGGGTAAATATTATTTAATCTAGTAAAATTCCTCCAGATAGCTCTAGACTGTTATTAAAAAAAGGGGGAAAAAAAGAAAGTCTTCCAGCTAATTTTGGGCGGTCATTACTGAGAGAGTTAAAACCATAGGGAATCTTATTGGCCTGCTGTGATACAAGTTAAATATAGGGGCACCAGGAATTTCCCTCCAGGCCAGATAAGTCCCACATAAAATATTTGAACTTTGCAGGCATGCACACCCCATAAGGCAATGCTGAGCATTTCATCCAAGTAATAATATAGAAAGGGCCAGCAGTATTGCAGCAGCCTTGTGTGAGAGGCTGGTTGATTCCTTTTGTCTGTGTCTTACTCTTATTCTACTAGGCATGAGGTCTGTACACTATCCTCCTTATTCCTGCCTCTGCATTCCTCTTCTTTGATCCTTCCCAGCATGGTGGAGTTTAATTCACACTCACTCCTTCCTGTAAAATTACTTCAATAATTCCACCTGTGTTACTCCAGCATTTTCACCAGCACACCTGAAAGAATTATCAGTTTATTTACCTTTTTTCTCAAAGCTTTGGAGTTTACTCTCCCACTCCTTAAAACTCCATGGGAGGTGTTTATTTTGCTTGGCAGTCAGCGTAAAGTTAAATTACAACAAAATAATAAAAAAAAAGAAAATATAAGAGCATAAAAGAGAAAAGGAAAAAGAATGGCTAGATACATTTCCTGCTCCTTAATGAAGCAGCTCATTGACCTGTCCTGGAAGCACTACTCTTTGGTTCAATCACAGACCTTTACTTCTTGTGCAGACACCTAGAAGTCCCTGGAGAAATGTTGCTGTTCTGGTGTAAACTACTGCTCACAAGTAATTACTCACAGACAGCTTGCAGCCTGAAGAGGAAGGGAACAAAAGATGTCTGGTATGAAAGAGCAGGTCAATGGAATTATTCCTAGGAACTGTTCAGATATTTTTAAAATGAGCTCACTGTGTTAATTACTGCTTCTTTTTTTTCCTTAATGGCTGTGCATGTGGGTAGGGTAGAGGAGGAGCATGCTATAGCTGGGCACTTGGGGTTTGCATCTCTTACAACCCTGGCCAAAGAGAAACCCTCCGGTGAATTTATTGATAGTTATTTAGGGGTTAACTGAGATCCCAGATTCTAAAAATACATGTATTGCTAGAACTGTACCTGTCTTAGTAGCAAGATACTAAGTGGATTAAATATATAGCATTTCCCTAAGGAAGGAGTGTGCACGTAACAAATGTGACTCTTATCCCTCAGAAATATCAGGTTTAAAGGAAGACAAACGGCTCCCATTAGCTTTTCTCCATTCACCATGTACCTGTCACTGTGAATGAAAGTTTGCAGGTAATTAGATACCATAAGGGTGAGGTGAAGTTCCCAGAGAATATTGATTTTTAAGTAGTGAACATATTTTCTTGCTTACATTATTCAATTTTCCCCTTTTCTGACTGCAGAAAACCTCACTGGAAGCATATTTCTGCTTGCCTTGGCCGTAGTGTGTGAGTAGGGTGATGCAGTAGAGACATCTATGCCTAATGCAAGTGCTCAGTTTAAGGATGGGCTGTAGGACTGGGGCTCTTGCTGTAAAACTGCATCCAGAAAATGAGCATTTTGGAGGCATGGGGAAGAGAGGATGCTGTACTAATAAACACCCACAGACTGACAGATTTTAAACAATCTGGAACATTTTGTCATTTGATGTCTAGAGAAGAATCTGAAAAGAACCTAAATTTATTTAAGTAAAACCTGTGGGGAATCTGTTCTCCCTATGCTTGAGGAGCTCAGAGGAACAGGTTGTGCCCCAGATCCCTTAAATGCATAATTCCTTAAAGGGGCCCCATTTCTGCTCTTCTTCTGGGGAAATGTAGTCCACTTTATTGTCACTGCTGGAGGTAAATGAATTAATAACATGAACAGATATGGAAAAGCATAGCAAGCTAATAATACCTACAACAAAAAGGACAGCATAGACATAAAGTTAAACTCAGGATTTTTTCCAGAGATGAATATATCAAAAAATCCATACAAGCCTGCTCCTTTGGTTTGTAAGCTGTACTTCTTTTTTTTAACAAATAATTTAAAGTTTATGCGTATTCTCTTTTAATCTTCTTCCAGTAAAACACAAAGTAAAATTAAATATTTTTAACCTCTCCTTGTGCCTCCAGCTTTTGGTACTTAAAGGGAAGTGAGTTTAAAGTAATCATCTTGTACAACAAGGGGAAAGTTGTGTTGTCTCAATCATGTCTTAGAGCTTTTCTGTTTCATAAATATTACTCTGCAGCATTCTCCTGTGCCTGCAGATATTAATAACATTGTGCTGTTCAGACCAGACTATTGAATGAATTTACCAAACTAACTGCAAAGTAGAATTAATTGAAGCTTCCTCACAGTCAAGTATCTTATCATGCACACACAGAGTAGGTAAGTTGGGCAACTGCTGTAAAAACTGAAGCCACGTGCATGTGTTTAATGGTGATAAACGGAAGTTATGTGCAAAAACATTTGATGCAGCATTCCTTCCTATACAGAATTCATCCATCCTCAGCTTCATTTTCCCTGTCTACCTTAAGTCAGATACTTTAACTGGTGAAAATACGAGGATTAAAACAAAGGAGCAGACTATAAGCTAGTCTGCTAGCTGCCTTGCAGTCACCTTGCCTGCCTGCTTGCTGATTAGCACAAGGGGACCCGTTGCAAACTTCCTGCAAGCAAAGTACGAAGTGATCAACTGCTCTGAGCTCAGTGGCAGCACAAGCTAACCAGAATTATTGTAGCATTACTGGCTGCAGTGTGAAAACCTCAGAGCCAAGAGAACCAGGTAACTGTGGGTGCTCGAGAGCAGTGGAAAAGAGACTCCCACTGCAATAGGTGCACTGGAAAGGGCACATGCAGGGTGTGAACGTGACCTCTGCAGAGGAAGCATCAGATCAGCAGCGGCGCCCACCACACTGAATGACATTTTGCTGATGCTGTGCCCAATTCGTTCTCTTGCTGCTTTCCTGCAGAACTGCAGATGTCAATCCTGCAGTTAATTGTGTTCTTGAAAGTGGCAGACCAGGAAATTCTGATTGAAACACCCATTTAGGAGGCTCTTCTCAGTTACATGCAGTCTGCATCAATCAGTAAAGCTGCGCCATGAGAAGTCATTTCATGTTGCGGAGGATTTAGATATTGCAAAATCTGGTTCCATTCCAATTTGGAAAGAAACCTAAATTTCAACATTTTCCATGGAAGGGAAAATCCATGGGGTCACTGAATTTCTGGCGCACTGCTGGAGAATGGAAGGTGCTGGAAACCCCCAGTCTTTCATCCCAGGGTTTTCCATGTGACTTGGGACCAGTGAGCCTGAAAACTGCAGGGTCTCCTGCTTTCTTGGGGAGCTGCAAGGCTATGAGCTGGTGATTCAGTTCATCATTCCCCAGCAGTCTGCATGGTGATCTCTGGAGAGCTTGGTGCTGCAGCCCTCATTCTGCTCTCCCTCCTCTGTGTGTGAGTCAGTCTAGTCTGCTGCCTGTGTTTGCTTCAGGTCTTTGGATTTCTAGATGCATTCCCAAAGTGCAGACCATCTCTGAGCATCGCCTCCAGAGAACTGAGACCTTGGTATCCAGCTCTGTAGGGATTTGGGAGTTGAGTGCCAAGTTTATGTGCAAAAACATTGTAGCTGATCTGTCTTTGGTGCCAGCTCAAATCTCTGTCAGGGCTGATCTTGACCTCAGTGTAACTGCTTGCTGTCACCAATGCAGATCCTGAGACTGGTGTCAGATCTCAGAGACTCCCTGATGGCTTAATCAAACCCTTTCCCAGAGCACCAGTTCCGTGGGTATTCTGGCAGATTGCCTCCTCAGGGACACATGATAGCTCAAGTGTATGCTGCAGCCTTTGCATGAGGTTTCCAACCACATCCCCATCCTCCCCCTTACTGTCCCCTTGACACTATTTATTTTAGACAGCACAAGAGAAATACAGATCTAGGCAAAACAATAACATGTCTATGTGCCACATCATGCCTCAGTTTTCTCATCATACTGGGCATTCTTGAGTGTTTTCTGGGGCTGTGCGCTTAGGAAAACAGAACCTCTTCTCTCTCGACCTGACCCTACAACATGGACCACAGGAGTTTTCCCCTCCCTTTTGTGAGCTCTAACTCCTTCTTTCTGCCAGCATTAACATCAGAGAGTCAAAATGATGCCACTTGGCACTATTTTCTTTGGCACATCTATCGCACTGTCTAAACCTATTGAAAATGTCAGTGACCCATCTAATCCCTTTCTTTAGACCTTCACCTCTTTTTCACAAATATGTATACACACTTCATCCATCTTTCCACCCATTGCCTAAGCACTAGCTCCAGGAAAAGTCTCCAAAAGCAAGAGGTCGTGTAGCAATCAACAACTAGACATTTTCTGTAATCAATCTCTTCAGAGGATTCAGTGTATATGAGTCAACATTCTCCAATGGGCAGAAAATATTTCCTTCAGACAGTTTCTGACTGCAGAGAACTATTAGGTGCTATACTTGTGATTCACTCTGAGAATAAGCATGCCAAGTTGAAGTGACTGGAAGGGGAGAAAAGATTTCTAAGGATGTGAAATGTTGCCACCATTCTCAATTTTAAATGTGTCTGAGGACACGAGGTGCCCCATTGGAATATTGTGTGAATTTAGACACACTCTATACCTACCTCGAGGCAAATTGTGCTTTTAAGGGCCTTGTCTGAGCATCTTCAGCTCCACCTGTAGTCAATGAGGGTTGATGGTGCTTAACATTTTGGAAAAATAGTGCTGCGCTCTGGGTTGTGTTAGTGTTTAGCCAGGAGCTTAGAAAATACAGTCTTTTCACTCCCTCTGCAGCTTTGGGCCAATCTGTTTTCTTACAACACAGAACAGTACTAAGGATTCATATGGTTTTGGAATGGTGGCAGACATTTGATGGAAACCTCCATATGTAGGTCTGGATCCAGGTCTGCTTGTTTGTTTATGACCATCTAGAAACTTTCTACGGGAGGAGATGAGAAGAGCTTAGCTTGTTTACCTTGTCAAAACCCAGGATGCAAGAAGTTATGGGAGTGGTGTATAAATACTGGGTAAACAGTGGAAAGATTGTTGACGCTAAAGGACTACGTTAGCTAAGAAAAGCTCAAGCTGGAAACAGTGTTTCTAAGAGGACAGTATCTTTTTAGGGGAAATAATAGAAGGAGTTGTCTGCCACCTTCTTTTTAAAGACAGAGCTTTATCATTTAGTCAGATTTAGATACAGTATGTCGGCCAGCCACAGCAGGGAACGAAAATCAGACACCCGGAAAATCTTCCTAGCTCTAAGGTCCTATAAGTATCCTTTCCCCAAGAGCCTGGCCTATTCAATTGACAGAAAGCTGCCAGATAAGGAATGCTATCTGAGCCTAAGCCTGCTCATGGTGAATTCATTTGAAAACTCAAGCAGATGATTTCAGGGTAATTATTATTATGTTGATCTCCTAGCTGCAGCTGTGATTTCCTTTTTGCATAGTGTAGACAGAGCCTTACAGAATGTTTCCCAGCACCTTCTGTGATAATTGACAGCTATATGTAAACCCTGCCTATTGTTTCAGGTAGCACAACATGTTCTTAATTACATGTTTCGGATTAAAAATGGATTGAAAAATGAAATGACAAATAAAGCAATAAAATCTTCAGAATTTGTTTCACTTATTCACTTTTCATGTACACTTTTGGTTATATTCTCCTTTTGTCACATGCATGTGAACCCAACTGGTGTTTAATAGCTTTGTGAAAAATCTGAGAATCATAGAATAGTTAGGGTTGGAAAACACCTTAATATCATCGAGTTCCAATCCCCCTGCCATGGGCAGGGACACCTCACACTGTACCATGCCGCTCAAGACTCTGTTCAACCTGGCCTTGAACACTGCCAGAGATGGAGCATTTACCACTTCTCTCAGCAACCCTCTCCAGTGCCTCACCACCGTCATAATGAAAAACTGCTTCCTTGTATCTAACCTGAACTTTCTCTGTTTGAGAAAAGACCATACTTCTTCAAAGTTGAAGCAGTACTTTGTTATTGGGTTGTACATGCGTATATATGAGAGATTTTTTCCATCCACAGGAATATTTTCTGTCTTATTTCCTTTGCCCTGTTATACTTAGAGATTATTTATGTTTAATGAGGCAATGGCATCAAAGGAATGCAGGACCAGATCATGCCACCTAGACAGAATGGTGTGTAGGAGTCTGATGACTGGTTTTCCTCAAAAAAAGGTCCCACAGGCATGCAACCTGCCCCCAGATGATCCTTGCTAGGGTGAAGGCTGCAGACATAGAAGACCTCTGTAGAAGGTTTGCTGTAGGAATGAGAAGAGCACATAGTGGCTTAAGACATTAAGCTATATGAGATAATGAAATCATGGCCTCTAGTGAGAGAACTACAAGATGTAAGAGCAGTTGTTGGTCAAAGTTCTGTGCTCAAGCTACACCACCTCAGCAGCAACTGCGTAAGCTTACCTCACTGCCATGGCTAATCATCACCCCAATTAGCCACAATAGAGGTTTTGCTAAAGCAGGTTTGAGTAGAAACATATAAATGCATGAAAGTAACATGGGAAGGAGACATGTGGAGCAGGTGGAGATAACAGAAAGAAAGATTTGCATGTACAGTCTCTTTCTTCATTAAGAGAATTCTTACAAAACAGGCTTTCAATGGAGGATTGAAGGACTTATTTTTTTTAAATTGGGTAACAAAACAAAATCTGAAACACCATCACTAACCCAGTAAACCAGCAATAATCAGAAAGCCAGAGAATAACTGTATGACATTGGAAAGGATTTTATACAGGTGATGTCATTCTTTCTTTGAATGAATGCTATCAATCTCCATCTGAAGCATAAAACCATGAGGTAATGGAATACATTAATCGCTGCAAGCTGCCAGTGTCTCTAGGCCAACGGTTACCAATGTTTTTGGAACCAGCCTCTTAGGACTTTTCCTCCTGGATCTTGTGCCCAGTGGATAACTTTGCCCACAGGTTCCCATTTTAGCTTTCCACCAGCAAGAGCTTTTGCTGCTACTTCTTCTACTGCATCCCAGCTCCCCATGCTCCTGCTGCTTTTTCTTACTTCCAGATCCAAGAACAAGACCCCAGACCCCATCAGATCTTATTCACTTGGCCTCTATGCTCTGCTGAGCCTCACCTTCACCGTGGACATGCCTCGCTGGCTGGGAAAGGAAGTCCCAAGTTGCCTGCATTGTTCCCCCAGCTCAACTGCAGAGGTGAAAGGGAAAGTGAATGCAGAGAATCCATGTGGCATTTTCCCCATCACAAATCAAACAAGTATGGGGGAGCTCTTTGGTTCTGGTGGGAGCTCACTATTGCATTCTTCCAGGTTCTCAGCTTTTGCTCAGGAGGATTCTGAGAGAATTGTGTAAATGCCTTTGCAGAGCAAGCTATTAGCATTCACTGAGTGTGTTCAATAGCAGTGACTTAGGCTAAGGCAATCAAATAGCACTTCCACTCATGTTTGGGTTTTTGGGAGATGGTTTGTTGGTTTGGGGTACTAATTAGATTGTACATCCTTTGGAGCAGGTTCTTCTACACATAACTGATACCCAATACAGATTTTATAATAATGTATTAGAAGGGTAAAGACAGTCCTGGCTATTTTTACAGCGATATAAGTGCCAGGTCACTGCCCCTCAGGTCTGACTGACCTGCCATTCCCTGAGGACCAGAGCTCAAACTTCTGTGTCTCAAGTTGTAAGCAAGCAAGAGAATTTTATCTGTGCAGCTGACATGCTAAGGTACTTAAGGTGCCTGAGATCAGGTTAAGACGTCTGAATGGACAGAGCCAACAACAGCTCCCACTCAGGACTGGGGTGAAAGGGACAAACCCAGACTGCTTCTATAGTTCCTGCTGTAGGCTTTTTTTGACAGAGCTAATCACCAAAATCTTCAGAGCCCCCTTCTCTCCATCACTGGTATTCCATCTGCATGCTAGTAGCCAAGCAGTGTGGAGAGAGGATAAGTTGTGGAAGAGAGACTGGGAGCCAGGTTTTAAGGGATGACTGAGATAGGTGAAGCTACGAGGAAGATGACAAGCTTATTAAGGAGATGGAGCTTAATGTTAAAAAAGGACGAGAATGGAAACTGGGAGAGAGAAGTCAGATCTGGTTCACCAATGTGAGACTGATTGGAAAGCCAGTCTGGCAGTGGGATAGGGGAAAGGATTTCGGATGAGACAACGCAGAAGACTGAAACTGGATGAAGGAACCCTGGTGGGCTGAGAGACTTTTCAGGATGAGAGCTTTGGGGTAGAGCTGAAACTGTCTGGGCAAGAAGGGAGAAGGCAGAGAATTCATCTGTGGCAGGGAGACAGGTAAGGGACCCTGGTGAAGAAGAAGGACTGAGGGAAGGAAGAGACTCAGTGAGGGGAAAGTATACTTGGGCAAGGAGCCTGGGATGGGGATTCACAGCCCAAAGGAGGTAGGAAGGAAGGGAGGAAGAAAGGGATTCTAGAGGCAAGGAGGAACGGATACGGCTGAGTGCACAAACAGGGAAGAATCAAAACAGGAACATTGTAGTGAGTTGGGACAGAGTAAATCAAGCTTGGGAAGGAAAAGCAGAAGAGCATGTGCCTCCTGTGGCACGTACTTCTTTGCTTCATCCTTTCCAGTGCCAGCAAATAGTACTGAAACCCACTGGCAAAGTGTGTGAGTGCCTTACATACACACACAGATGTACACAAACATGCATAGAGATCCTGTCAGATACACAGAGCAATGGCTGATCACTAGTGGAAGTGTCCTTTAGCTTATGTGGCAGATGTCTTCAAAAGCAATATGCAGATTCCTGTTTTCTGGGGTACTAAGAGACGACAGAAGCACATTTCTGGGCTTTCAATGTTCTGTTATAAACTTAGAAATAGCAGGCATGTATTTATTATTTTTTTTCCTTCTTTAACGTTCAAAAAAAATCAAGTCCTTAGTCTTTGGGCAATGATGGAAGTAAGGTTGCAAAACCTGCTCAGCCATGAGACTTATACCTTTAACTGCATCATCCTACATACTTTTTCCCTCAGGACTCTGCTGAAGGTTCAGGACAGATCAGCTCTGGGACAGATCCAGGATTTACAGGGTCCCCTGCTTTTTTCCATACAGGAATTGGTGGATGTGTGTTGCCTTTGTGAGGCAAAGGACTGAGGAAGGAGACTAGAGATTGTCAGCCTGTATCTTGCCCTGGAAAATAAAAGTCTATCCTTGGTTCTGCTCTAATTCCTATATGATGTTATTCAAGTCTTGACAGTTTGACAACTTATTTAAGAAAGTGTGTTTCTTATATTCTGTATTCTAAATTTCAGGTGCTGATGCTATGTTTACAACAAAAATCAATGTAAGTTGTTTCCCAATCAAGTAAAGTGCTGTACAATGCTAAAGCTTCTGAGGAAAAAAAAAAATCAAACTGGGCATTTAAAATTAATGAACAAGTAGGCATTTGTGATACTGCAGTGGTGGGTGTTACAGATATTAGTAGCTCTGTCTCCACCACAGGGTTTGAATGGCACCATTACTAAGGCTTTGGTACCATGCCTTGAGCAATATGGTGAAAAAGAAATATTGAACAGGAGCTCATTAATGGTGCAATCAGACACAATGTTCTGGCTACAGCGGATCCTGTCTCATGGGTTGCTGACCCCTCAGATCTGCAGGCAGAATAGCACATCTCACTGTTCCTTAGTTTTGAAAAATTGAGCTTAGCAGTGGCAATTGTTTTGCCTGCCCTGTAAAAGCACATACACCATCCCTCCTACCCCCAGAACCGGATCATTTGGCGGAATCTGAGTTAAGAGATTACTACAGGTGGAGCTGTACTAGCAGATCAGAAAGTGTGATCTTATCCCTGGCAGAGAAGGGGTGATGAGTAGCTGGTGGTAGGGCCAGGGCAGTAGTCTCTTACTTGAGTTGAGCTGTGATTGAAACATGTCTGACCATGCTCCATGACGGAGAGTGCAGTATCATGATACTGGACTCCAGTACTCACTACACAGGACTAAACTCATGCTGCATAGGTAACCTTTCTTGTGGTGCTTCCTAACTACTGAGGGTGAACTTTGCAGCCCGAATGGCGTATTCTGAGCGTATTTTTGTGTATAAGTACATATGGAAACACATGTTATGTAAAGTATGTGTATCATGCATATATATGGCTTTTCACAAGAAACTATATTTTTGCTACCTTTTCTTTGTCATGCACTAGGAAATACTCAAGGGGCAGATGAATCAGTCCTATGGCATAGACAAAATCACAATGAGTCTGTATCAAGTGGACGTCACAGGGAATATTTAAATCCCACAGGTATTTTAGAGACACTTAGTAATTTCTTGCGCTCCTTAAATATTAACAGCTGCTGTGGACTGTGGGATGAATGATAGCTTGGAAGGCTTTCTGTGCAGAACCATGACATAACTGTGTCTCAGTTGAAGAGGAATGCTTCCTTTAATCAAACCATTGTGTAACATTTCTGATTCACCATGGAGTTGCTAAGTAGTGTGTCCCAAGTCTCTGCAACAGATACAAGGCGTCTTGTATCTCTTGAGGGAGATAAAAGGGAAATGTGGTTTCTTAAGCCATGCTCATACTCTGAATCTTATGCCAGTGGTGGACAAAACCAGTTTCCTAACTTAAATTGGAGTCTGAAAGCTTCTTTGATTTGTGCCAACTGCTGGTGGCCCCAAGAATAGTTTGAAAAGGGAAGCACACAGGCTGAGGGAAGCAACCAAACATCAACTGGTGGTGGTGATGTCCAAGTTTTAATCCATATGCCATTCTCTGAGAAGATAAAAAGATACATAAGGTATTCCACTAACTTCATGGTGGCAAGTTAGGGAACTACCCCAGAATGAAGCCAGATGGCTTTCAGGACATTTTGGGTTGCCTCTGTTATTCCAAAAGGCTGCAATGCAGATACATGGGCTGAGCTGGGAAACCTGCCCTTCTGCTGTGGTGTTCCTTAAGCAATATTCATACATAAAATGCTTCTGTTTTGATTAAGAAGAATTTACCAACTGAAAGGAGATTTAACATTGGCAGAATTATAATTTCCACCAACTGGCACGGTTTTTCTGCACTGAAAGAAAGTTTGAAAGGTCATTACAGCTCAAGATCCATTTTATGGAAGTTTAAAAGACAACAAGAGGTGCAGCACTGCAGTGACACAGGTGTAGTCTGCAGGTCTTGAAATGGCTTACAAGACCAAGAGGGCCTAGGACACTTTACCAGCACCTGAGCCTTCTCTGAGGGAACGGATTTTCCCTGTTGGAAGAAAAATAATCTGTTCTTCTTTGAAAGAGAAAAACTGAGTTTAAAAATGGAACTGGTCTCCTGATAAACAGTGCCTTAAAGCTGGAGAAAGCTTCCTGTGGCACACTGGATGTGATAACCTGTAACAAATGGCAGTTGGCTGAAGGGGCTACCATCTTGGTAACCATTTATGCTATGTACAAGTGGTGCAATTGATTTTTGTAATCCCAGACAAAAGTAGACTCTTCTGAAGCATTGTCAGCCTGTGAAAAGCTTCCAAAGACTAAAGCTGCTGCTGAAAAGCCAAAGAGGTGGCCAGCTTCCAGCTTGGCATCCACTGCTAATGTTCCATCTACCTAAAATTGCCATTATAACATAGTTAGAAAAGGCGTTTTTCATTTCCTGCTCTGCACTGATGTGTAGAGTTACTGTGTGCTGTTAGCAACTAAGTGCCGGTTTTCACTTCAGAAACAGATGCCTTTTATTGAAGGCTGGATCCTGGCAACCCCTCTGCAACTACAGAGATGGAAAAGGGTGCAAAAGAAGCTGCCTGGACACAAACTTGCATGTGTGGCGCTCTTTCCATCAAGCTGTTCTTTTTCATCCCTCCTTAGCTTTAGTTTCTCAGATGTGAGGCTTCTTTCCTGATATGACCATGCTCATGCAGTGTGAAGAGGAGCACTTGCTGCATCTCTCCAGCATGTGAGAGCGCTCCTGCTCTGTTATTTCTAAAGTATTCCAGACCACCTCCATCAAGACATGGTACTCAGCCACCAGTCTCTACGGATCAGAGCACGATGGCCATTCACAGTGGCTGGAATTCAGTGTGAATACGATTAATTTACTCTGGAGTCGTTTCGGAAAATGAAACTGCCCTTGTCCTCTCCCTGGATAATCCCCTCCTGCCAGCGGCCATGAATCACCCTTGAATAACATTTCCGTATAGATGGCTTTGAAGTTCTGTTGAGTCATCTGTGCAATCTGGGAGGGTTTGCCGTACCCTGGCTCCACACCTGTGTTTTCCAGAGCAACCCTGAGGGAACTGCCCTGTGCGGTGTCCCACACTGTTCATATGCAGTAGCATACATCATTCTTCTTTGTCACCCCCATCTCTCTTTTCAAAGCTTAACACAGCTTTTGCAGAATTCTTGCTTTTCAGGTTTTGGTTGTGCCAGGTCATAAGCACGTGTTTACTTTGCGACTACCCCTGCTGGTTGGAGATACTGCTGCCCCAAGGTATTGGATATTGTTCCTGTGCCAGAGGTCACCATTCCAACCGATCTGCCAGCAGGTGGAAATATGTTTATATACACCATTTGCTTCTTTACAGAATTAACTCAGATAGTTAATTTGAGTTAATATAGTTTATACAGTTGAGTTAATTTGAGATAATATAGTTAACTTAACTTAAACCACTATAGAAG
>JANHGB010051878.1:20677-31363 GCA_026283785.1 Coracopsis vasa | reverse complement strand
AAGGCAGTCTGAACTAGCCCACATGCAGTGCAGCAGGGAGTGGGCATGCAACCCCTTCTGCTGGTTAAGCAGGATCTGTGAACTTCATGTGGGACATTAATGCACTCAATCACAGCTGACAAAGTACAGCAAGCACAGGATGTTTATCCACAGCTTTGAAATACAGCAGACTTTAACCTGGACCATTGGAGGTGATGCTAGCACATGGATGAGTTATTAAATATTAAAAAATTCCAACATAAACTAAATTAAAATCTAATTACACAAATTTGCAACGGAGAGGGAAGAATAAATGTAATATCTGAACTCTATTAAAGGATTTGCATTTGTATGGGAACATTTGCAAAATTAAATGTTTTAAAAATTGTTTCAGATGATTTGGCCAGGAATAATTACGGCATAAAACCAGACTGTAAATACAGAGAAAACCAAATTAAACTGGGACATGAGGTAAAGGAAGTTACCCATAAAAATAATTGTTTTATATTTCATATACTTTTTTTTCCAGCAGAAAAATGAAATGTCTTACTGCAGGGTAATTAGAATATAACCTTGTCCCAGGAAACCCAGGAGTTGCAAGCCCAATCCTGTACGTGTGTGTGCATGTCTGCCTGCACACTGCTTGTAACAACTCAACCAATGTCAACGGTAAAGTCCTGGGAATGACCGTTTTATTTCAAACCTCTGGCTATTTCAGGATTCAGTGTGAGGTCCAGCCTGGGGTCAGACACTCACTAGCGAGAGCAAAGAGAAGGCAAACAGCAGGTGAATTAATCTTTCAGTTAAAAATCAACTTAGGAAGGATTACAGTTGCCACAAATAATAGAGAGCAGCTTGGAAAGGTTACCCTTGTGGAATGGAAAGATCGAAGGCAGAATCAATTTGGGGAAAATAGCCTAAAAAGTGAGGATAACAGGTAGTAGTGGGATTAGAATGCAGTAATGCAAATAAAAAGGAAGAATGTAGGAAGTGCAGAAGAATTATTTCCCAAATTTATAATGATTTGTAGTCAAGAAAACTAAAAAGTCCTTGAAGAGATTTTAAAGTAGCCTAGATGTAAATTTGAATGCAGGCCATATTATTTGCAACTTTGAGTTCTTGTTTAAAAGTACTTTCACTCCCTTTATTGCACCTGTGGCTTTCTTTAACTTCTTAATCTTTTGTTTGCTGTTATGGTCTTAGAGTTATGGTCTACTCCAAGCCTTAAAGGATCTAAAATCATAAGCCACATGCTTGGAAATGAAAAGAGAAGGCTTAAGAAACAGAATATTAACATGGTGACATATACACTGTACATACAGACACATACATGTATGTGTTATACATACACAAGTGTGTTCTGCAATTTCTTTTGCTCATTCTCTCCATCAGGGCCCTGAGAACTCTAACAGTCCTTAATGGACCTGGCCAGCCTCACCTCTCCACTCACCTTAAAAAGGGCCCAGAAATCCTTTTAGGTTCAGCTGGGAACCACCAACTGCTGTCTGAGCTATTTGGAGATCTCAGCCTTAGACTTAGAGGTCTCTAGCTTAGCCTGGCTAGGGCTGGCTATGGAGTCATTTTCTGTGGAGGTTGATGCCTGGACTGGTTTCCCAGCCTGAATCTGGCTCTGTCTTGTCACCATGGCCCTACCTGGATGTCTCTGGACCTGACCTAGGAAATGGCTTCCTAGTTTGACCTGTCCTATCACCATGCTTTGCATTATGGTCTGGACTCCTGACTGGAGCTGGCCACCACCTCTGGGCCTGCCCTGCTTGGCTCATTTGGGGCTGTGGGGCAGGCTATGGAATCGCCTTAGCTTCTGGCTTGCAATCTCTTGAAGAACAGGCCTGCTCTTGCTGCTCTCTGATAGTCTTTTCAAGTATGCTATGTGAGTGTGTAGAGGTGAGCTAGTGTGGCCATCTCTACCAAAGTAGCAGAAGATGGTGACTCCTGCCTGTTCTGCAGAAGCACTCTAACTGATGTCACCCTTTTGCCTAACGAAGAAGTAGCTGTTTCTAACCAGCTCCTCTTCCCCTGAAGGCAGGAAAGTAGCAACAGAAGGCAGAGGTAAGGAACAGAAGTCTCTGGCAGCATTGCTATAATATCACCAATACAGGAGAAAATCTAGATAACACTTTTATTTCCAGATGCAAAGATCTGTGGTTCAGATTTGGCTAGAGAACATTGCCCACAAATAAAGATAATCCACTATTCAATGTTTCACCTCACTGGCTTGAGCCTGCAAAGCGTTGCCTGTCTAGGTAAGAAATGTGTACTGATGTGGTTCATATGAGTGTTTCCAGTGCTTAGTGTTCAGGTCATACTTGCTGTTTCTTATCAGTCTGACCAATACACTTGCATTTTATGGGTCAAAAGGACTGGGACTTCTCAGTAGATAGCATTTCTGCAGTAGGCTTCCAGAATCAGCTTCTGATGCCTTTTTGTCACTGTATCCAGTCAATTCTGCACATCAAGGAATGGTTTTGGTCTCAGTAGTAACAGCACTGGGCAGCAGGTCCCAATTAAGAGCAGCCATTTGCACCTCTATGTCTTCTCTGTGCTCGTGTTGGGAGCTGCTTAAGAGGTGTACACCAGCGAGTCAGGTAAGGGGCAGGATGATAGAGGAGTGAAGGAAGCATCAGTCCTTCCTCTCCTAACCTGCAACTTCTCCAAAGATGCATCCAGATTGGGGAAAATAAGATGGAATACAAAATGTCTCTTCATTCAACCTGGGTAAGGAAAAAGTGCTTGTTCTGAAGTTGAGAGAGGAGTGGCATGGAGGGCAACCAGATAAAGAGGTAAAACACAACAGAAAATGGGCCCTAGGAATGAAGTACTGGTTAAAAAGTGTCTGAGTAGAAAGGATATTTTAAAAAGGGAAAAGTTTATAGGCAGCTTGCAGGAAAAGGGAGATATGAAAGTGGGTACCAAGAGTTTAGCCTCCATAAACCAGGCTGAAATTGTCATGCTTCACTCCACAGTCCATAGCAGTGAAGTGTTTCTGCGTCTCTTGGTTTTTGTGATTAAAATGTTCTTGGCATCAGCTTTGGTTTTAATGTGATTGGTTTTTAAATGTAATTAGAATGTTTTTTACAGCTTTGTGTATTTCTATTTAAGAGACAACAAAAGTAATGCACAGTTGTGTTTTTTACCAGAGAAGGATCTCTAAAGCGTCACACCAGAATGGCACTACAGTCTTGATAATAAGATCATGCATGCTGGAGCATTGCAGAACTGGCTCTGAATTTATGCAGACAATGCCTCTGACTCAACAAAAAGCACAACTTGTGGTTTGTCAGCCCCGTTGATCTCAGTGCCTTGTTGTGCAAGCTGTTCACAGGATCAGGTACACAAAGTGGAGCCTTAGACACAGGGAGGAGGGGTTCAGTTATGTTTCAATTCTCTATCAACTCTTTTTATATTCAGTAACATTCACTTTCTTTTTCCATTTGAATTTTACTGCAAAGGCTACAGTAAGATCATCAGGAACTCTAGGCATGAGTGGTTCCACTAAGCCAAGAGAATAGCTCACATGCTCAAATGATGCCTGTAAGATTTGATACAAGAAGCCCTTAAGCATACACTCTGGCTTTCTGAGAGTGCACTAGTGGGACTTAACAGACATGCAAATTCTTTCCTGAAGATCTGCACAGGAAAAATTACTCCACAAGGGAAATACCTCTCTAGAGAGGGATTCACAGCTGTGCTACGTACTCTTCCCCCTCTCTGCACTCTGGTGACTGAAGCCTTTGGGGAGCTGAGCTGTTCTTCGCAAGCTCCTCTCCTAACTGTGCCCAGCTGTTCTTTGCAAGCTCCTCTCCTAACTGTGCCCAGCATCTACCTCATGTAGCTGGGCCTTTTTATCTCGGGAGGCCTGGCTTCCATGCTGGATTTCTTCTGATCAAGGACTGACCTGGACTTTTGTTACCCCTGACAAACTCCGTATTTTTAAGAAGTGAATGCATGCCATGTTTGGGGTTTTACAGGCTGGCCAGCCGCTCCTGTAGAGTTTCTATGGTAAAAATAGAATTTATATATCTTGGAGGAACTATGCTGATGATCCAGTGCCTTGATTTTTGCTTTTCCTTGTGTTGCCATGAGCTTATCTGCAAGCTGAACTGTGCATCAGTGTCAGATTCTCCTCTCCACAAATGTACTAACATTTAATTCATCAGTATGGCTGTACCACAGTTTGATCAAAATAAGATGTATGTCATATTTTTGTGACCTAGAAAAGGCCTTAACACTTGCTGTGAAGACAGGGCTTTGGAACAGTTAGCCTCTGAAGGTGATAAAGTGTGCTTTTGCTGTTGTACCACTTCTTAAGCCAACAGATAAACAGCTTTGAGGCGTGCTGTTGCAACCTAGAGTGCATTTTGATCTTGCCTTTCAAGACATTAGTTTTTAAATAGGAGAGTCAGTCAGTTGTTAAATGTCTTATTCCTTCCTGGTGAAAATGGGCTACAACTGGGATGTGATGAGCCCATGGCACAACTTTCTGGAAGGGGTGCAAGGTGCAACTGGACCTGAAGAAGCACAAGCAGAGGCTGCCAAGCCAGCCTGGAGCAGAAGCTTGATGGGTGGGAAACCGAGCTGGATGTCAGCTCCCTGGACTGCCTAATCCATGAAAAAACAAACCTAAAATATTCCTCTCCCTGCTGCAGCCTTGAACCAGGTCTCTAATTCATATCACTGTTGCTCTCCTACGCCTTATTTTCCTCTGTCTTGTACGCTACACGGGTAATTGTTTATCAGTGTGTGAAAATGGGCATAGTCATGCTGCTGTGATAGGATTTTGGAAAATGAGATCCATGGCTTTTACAGTGTTGGTCTTGTGAAATTTCGGGACAGCTGCAAGGCTGCAAGTGCTGTGTTTTCAACTGGTATTCATTTGCTAAACATGTTCTGAAAATTTTCTACACTCCTCAGCATTGGAGCCTGACACTTGTTAGCCTTAGTTTAAAAAGATTTAACAAATCACTGGCCGCAGCCAGAGGAAATGATTTTTCAGGAGACCACACAAACAGGGAAATTACATAGCAGGATTATGAATAGAGAGGCACCAATATCATTCGAAGCAAAACCATATGTTTAGTTATTGTCGTAGCCATTTGGATTTAAGGAGGACTAAACATCTTTAAATGATAGAAATAGCACAACTAACAAAAGGTGCTATATGTCTGGCTTGTGATGCACCACTGCAAATGCTTCCTATATTATTTGAATGCCACTTCATAAGTCAGTGGAACAAGGCTAAAGGAACTTGAAGCTTTGTTGTTAATCTATGCCTGACAAAGTAAATATTTCAGTAATCAAAGAAGCTTTAACTTGAGATTTTTTTTCAATAGAATGGGGATATTTTTTTCCTCTTTGTGGATTTTTTATGTTCGCATCTGTACTGGGAAGAAAGGAAGAAAAAGATTTTCAGAGAAAATAATATTTTGCTTATTTCCTTTTAACCCTGCAACCTTTGAGCTGCAAAGCTAACTTAATGTGCTCAGAATATGATGTTTAAAAGACCTCTCCCATACATGTCTGTGGCAACATAATAATAGAGTGCCATTAAATGGCAAAACTACTTGGGAAAGAAGGCATGGGATGAAATGCTTTTTAAACATTCAGATATGTTAAAATGTTTATGGTCAAATCTAAAGAAAAAGCATGCCACTGAAAGCATCTTGGCAAGGTGCACTTATGTTAAGTGTGTATGCGTCTTCTGTTTCTTTAACAGATAAAAGGCTTAGCAAAAAAATGCTGGCAAACCACACTATATTTAAATGAACAGCTCAGAACCTATGCTACTGAGAAAGAAAGATCAGAGTGAACTGGCGAGCTGAGGTAAACGGGAGATGCAGTGGAAACTATGAGCAACTTCATGAAGAAGTTCAGAGGTGGCAAGAAACCTGTCTAGCTCAAGTGAAAATACATGGGTGAAAGGGAGGAAGAGGTCTGTGAAAGTACAGAGCCTACAGAGAAAAAGTTCTTTCTGGAAAGACAGAAGCAGTTTTCAGTGGAAAGCTGAAAGCTCTGGGACTTGTTTCTCATGGCTACATCTACACTAACTACAGAGCACCTGCCCAAGCTCAAACTTGCCTTGTGTTTGGACACAAGACTCTGCTCAGGGCCTTGGGTGAGCTCCATCCCAGGGAGGAGGGAGTCTGAGCTGGCTCAGCCCTTTAATATAATCGCAACAGTATCTTATCCTGCACTGAAAATGAGGCTTTGCCTCCTTCCAGATTCTCCATCCCAGATCTCATAATTCCACGGGGCAACTGCCTCCCTCCCAGAAGGGCTTAATGCCACATCCCACAAATGCTTGATGTGGGGTGTGCTGAGTACAAGGCATTCATTACATAGCAATGGGCCAGCCTGCTCCTCATCCTGCTCAGCACAGGCCAGCAGCAGCATGGGCACAGCAGACTGCCTTTCGGAGAGAAAAAAAGCAGCACTGGTTTAACCATCCTGGTGTTAATTTCTTTCTTATTTTTAATTCTCCTCAGGCTTTGGCATGCCATCATGGAAGGTTTGGCCAGCCAAGGAGTGCGGCCAGCTTGCAAAGTACTGAGGATGAGTCTCTTGCTCTTGGCCTCATCATGTATCTTTGCAAGGAGGATGCTGCATGTGATGTGGGCATGGCACTGGTCTTGCCAGAGCTCGCAGTACTGAAGACCTCAAAGGCACTTTGATACAAGGTGTTCTTCTCAGCTGGTGCTTCGCTTTGAGGCTGGTCTTTTGTCAGATCTCTTGTTCTGTGACCAGATGTATAAGGCCTTGTGTGCTGAGAGGAATGAAGGCTGATGTAAGGCTGTGGTGGTGGTTTAAGTACGGTGAGGACTGCTTCCCATGCCTGGTGGAGCTGTTGCTGGGAAAGCTCTCCTGCAATTGCCCCTGGGGGAGCACCACAGCAACTGGGGCTCTTCTAAGGAGGGAGAAGGAAAAGTACTCACCAAAACAGTTTTTAGCATAGCGTCTTAAACACAGGCATTCTTGTCTGAGACGCTCTGATATCACTAAAATAAACGTGATGTAAATAACCAGATATGGCATCAGCGATCCTGAGGTTCATTGAAATGTCTGGCTAATAATACCTGGAAAAAGGGTGAAGTCAGTGAATTGTGCTCCATATTGCTTGATTAACCTGAAGCTGGACAGATTTGCACCTTTCCTTGGCTGTAGGGGTCTGCACCAGTGACCACTACAGTGTATATATGCTATGTATATATCTGTGCTATACTATCTATATTTATATGTATGTATGTATAGCTGCAGTGTATATATGCAAGTACAAAGTAAGATCAAAGTTCTTTGATGAAACATGTTTCCATTGTATAATGGCAGTTTCTCTGAATCAGAAGAAACCAATTTGACTTACAGGACAACATAAAAGCATCCTCCCCCTTCCCCCCGCCCTTAGGCTATCCTGCGAGGGGAGGAGAGAGAGGACATTGCCATGTAAAATGTCTCAACCAGGACCAGTCTTGGCACAGAGCAGCAGGGTGCAGGGAGCAGCACCCAGCGAGGTTCCTGCTGTTGTCTTTGCCTGCCTCCAGGAAAGTGTGTGGCCACTGCTAACAAGGGAGAGCTGTGAGTATCTGAGGTGACAGCTACTGCTGGAGAAAAGAGGGAAAATCACCTCCCTTAGCAGCAGTGGTTCCTGCCCTATCTCTCCAGCCCCATCACAGAAGCAGCAAGCCCTGCATTCTGAGCACCAGCTCATACCAGGTAAGCCAAGATCCTCTGACTTTAATCTAAATAGCACTGAATGAGGAGCTTCGGGGCACAAGCTAACAGGCAATAGTTTCGAACAAAACCTTTATGTTAATTTTCAATACAGACTACTTAAGGAATTTCCCTTCTTCGAGAAAATCTCAACTTCTATAGAGAAATAGCGCTCAGTCTTGTTTTTTCTTTTGAGAACTTCAGAAGTTCCCTCAAAAATTCCCTGAAGCCTTAATAATAGATTCCTAGTGGCGTGTCAGTATGTAACGTACAATGTAAAACTTTCACATTTGATGCTCGGCATAGTTAGATTTACCACACTGCTTCACATTCAATATATGCCAAGAATTCTAGCAAAGTCACATGCTGTTCAACAGGAGATTTATAATGGGGTGCTTAACGATGAATTATTTAAAAGTACCTAATCTATCATGGTTTCTTGAGAGCCTAATGTGTGTATGTGTATATATTTATATGTGAAATACCCATAAGCCATCACAGAATACCAGTTTCTGAGCGTAGAGGTTTTGAGCATAAAACTGGAGGATATTTAAATATAGGTATCCTACTGAAAATGCAGTGGAGTTTTAGAAAGAAAAAAAGCCTTAATAATCTTCCCCGTTCAGATATACACACACAGTCATTTAAACGGAATCTGTATCCTGTAGGGCTCCTCTTAGGTGAAATTTTAAACATATCTAAATTCTGCCATGAAGGATTTCTTTCAGTGTGCATATTGATGTGGCATTTTAAATCTCGCTGAAAACTTTCACAGAATTTCCCTCAGTTTGCAGGTTTGAGAAGATTACTATGTGCCTCCTACTAGCAATCATCCACAGTACTTTGGGAAAAGTACTTAACTGAGTGGGTACACACTTCCTTTTTACTGATGGAAAAACAGATGGAAAAAGACAAAGTGGTCTGCCCTGGATAAACAGCCTGCTGCGTTGCCTTTTCAAAGCCCTTGGGACTCATATTTTCTACCTGTCCATGGGGAGCTTGCAGGGCTGGAGGCAGCTCGTTGGCCCCCAGTTCAGCTCACTCAAGGTGACCAGGCTGAGGAGCATTGCCAGCTCACAGCTGCCTCTTCAGCCACTTTATAAGATGGCCATTGAAATAACCTCACAGGGCCAGCCTTTAAGTTGTTTTGTCCTCTGACCCAAACTGGCTTTGCGATGACTCAAAGGATGTTCAAGGGTAGGTTGGCTGGCACCATCTGGCATGCCCCATGCCTCTCTGTGGACCTGTCTCCTCTCTGACACCTCATGGAGTTGGTCTTGTAAATGCACTTGTGCTTGCTTGCAGAGTAAGGGCACCTATTGTATTCCTGTGCACATCTATGGGTAGAAAGGGCTGGATTTTCACGTTGCTGGGTAGGATGCAGTTTGACGACTTTCAGTAGAGGAACAGTTTCCTGCTGGCTCCAGGGAGTTTGCTGTTGTCTTTCATTTCAACTTGCGCATTGAAGCATCTGTTTTGAACTTACTTAGGTCCTCGCAAAGAGATGAGTGACACAGGACTTCCTCTGGCACCAGCAGCAGCTGTGGTGGGTCCTTTTTCCTCAGACATCTCATGAGGAAGGGCCAGCATCTGCTGCTCCCTCCCTGATGACTCTGGTGACAAAAGCCTGAAGCTTTCAGAGAATGAGTTGCAGAAGAAAGAGCCAGATGCCGCAGAGGCCAGCAGGATAGACTTCCAGGCACAGCTGAACAGAAGTCCAGACCTAGTTTCAGAGGTCACTTTATCTCAGGTTTGTGACTGTTAGGCTAACGTAAGTTTATGGCACCTGCAGGGAGATACTTGGATCGATGCTTTCAGGCTAATGGCAATTTTGTTCTTTAGCAAGTTGGAGCCCGACGTCTATAAAAGCCAGAGGAGGAAGAAACCAAACAAAAGCATCTTCATTCACTTGTCTAACTAGAGTTGTAGAATACAATGTTTCTCCTGAAGATACTGTCTGCAGGTCTGATCTTCTGTGAATCTCTAATTCTGTGACGAATACCCTAACTGCTTGGTTGCAGTGTGACGGCAGGTTGAATACTTTTGCCTCTTGCACAGTGAACACTTCTGCTGCCTCCAGGCAGGAGACAGGACAGGTTACCCACAGCAGAGAACCTGCCCCCGTTGTAAGCTATAAATGTAGGGTATAATTTAAGGGAACTCGAGAAGAAAAATAGCTCAGGGCACTGCCTGTGGCCAAAAGCTCAGCCCGAAGCGGTGTCATATCTGTCCGCAGCTCTGCAGTGAGCTGCTCTGCATCTCCTTGGCTTGGTTTCTCCCGTGTGAAAGGGGGATGAAAGTACCTGTCTGTCTTGTGAAAACCCTGCATGGTTAAAAGCAGTTTGAAAGGAGGCCCTGTGAAAAGCTGGACTACTCTGGAAACGGTGGTCATGCTCTCTAAGGCAAGGTCTGGTATGGACCTGACAAAGGGAAGGGTGTAGCATGGCCACAGCGCTTACAAGCTGAGCGCAGGGGCTGCCAGGAGAGCGCAGGCACGGGAGAAGGAGGAAAAGCAATAGTGAGGTGATGCAAGAAATATTTAATTGGGTTTATTTGCTGAAGGCATCACGTGCTGGCTCCAAAGGCAAAGCCCGAGCGGCAATCACGAGCTGCCAACACCTTTTCGCCAGGGAGTTCAGGTTGAAGAATTAAAAAGCAAAAGTCCCCATCCGCAGCGTCGAACCCTCCCCCTCCTTCACCCTCGCCTTCTGGGGTGGGAGGAGAGCAGGGAGGCACGGCGTTTCCCGGGGCGGGGGGGCAGCCGTGGGGCAGACCCCCAACGCCTCGGCCTGTAGCTCCAGGGCTCGCCCGCGGCCCTGTTGGGACACTAGGCCCAAAGCCCATAGCCCTATAAGTGACCCCATTGTAATCAATGGGGCTGCCCCATAGCCCCCCCCCCCCTCTGCCCCATAAGTACCGTGCACGCCCTCCATCAACCGCAGGGTCCTCTCCATCTCTTGCTCCAACGTGACCTCGGGGTCACGT
>JANHGB010051878.1:0-18206 GCA_026283785.1 Coracopsis vasa | reverse complement strand
TGCTGCAGGGGAGCATCGGGAGGTGCTCACGCTTTACGGATACCTGGGAGGGGGGGTGGGGGATTTCAAACTCCTGCTCCTAACAACTTGCATAAAGAAGAGACTGGTGTTGATGAGAACCTTTAAAAACCTCAGCCCGGCAGGACACAGAGGAAAGAGGGGGCTGGGATTCAGGGGGTGCTTATTCCTCCAGGCAATCCAGCCGCTTCTCTGCATTTCCAGCTTGTGTCCGAGATGGAGAAAATGGACCTGTTAGCGTCAGGTTTTGTTTAATTTCTACATCTTCCTGTTAACCTTGCAAATAAAGTGGTACGGGAAAACAGCTTGACAGGCTCTGTGCTCTGTTTTGGATTTTTTCCTTGTTTTTCCTGTAACATGCAGTAACACCCTAGTGAAGAGCCATCAGTCAGAGTAACATTTTCCAGCCTTCCTTTGTGTCAGTTGCAGTCAGTTTCTTCTCTGGTTTGGGTCCTTTTATGCAGCAACAGACAAAAGAAGCATTAAAAATTAATGATTATATTCCTCAACAGTGTGTAGACTGAAGGGGTGGTTGCAAGTAGTCTATTTCAAGTGGGTTTGAATTCCATTTTTTAAAAAACATGGTTGTCTTAAACCCCCAAGTCCCACCACAACCGACCAAAATTAATACTTGACAAATGCTAAAAATTCTGCAGAAGTCCTCCTATGAGTAGTTATCCTTAATTAACTTGGCCATATTAGGGGCAGTTCTGAAGAAAAAGATCTGTTAACATGTGTTAGTATTACAAAGTGAAAAGTGGTTAATTTGTTTTGTTCAGGTGGAAGAGTGAAACTGTACCAGTTGTTTTCTTTTTTGTTGTCTGTAAGTCAGTCTGCCATAGTTCTGTGTGAGATTTCACATCCTGTAGCACTTCAGAAACTGAACATAATGCTACTTAAACTGGAAGCAAAGCACAAGGATATTTGAAATGTAAGAAAGTTTTATTTAATCTTGAAAAAAGAAAGATATAGATTTGGGGATTCAGATGTAGGTTTCTGCCAATATATCACCAGATCTGTGTGTTATGCTATTAAAAGAATTCCCTGGTCCATAGGGTTTCTCTGTATCGGGGCTTGTAAATCTGATCCTGTAAATACATGAGCTGCTGCAGCCATGCAGGACCACGCCAGAGCAGAAGCTTGCTGTGCAACAGCTTGCAGGTGGATCAAGAGCCAGTGTGATCCTCTGCTGTACACTGATATTTTGGAAGAGATATCCTATGGGGAGTTCTTCTGCACTGGCATGCTCTGTGTGATGAGCCTGGGGGTAGCTGATGTTACTAAGAGGGTGGATTATTGCTGGTGCCATGTGTGTTTGCCCTCTGCTCTGTTCTCTCCCCACCCCAAGATGAAGATCTGTATCTTAAAGCCTGATGTCAAGTTTTGTTTAGTTTTTCTGGATTTATTTGCATGGGACACGAGTTGTTGGAAGACATTTTCTGGCTAGAAAAGAGCTGACAAATGTGGAAAAGTGTCTTAGTTTTCTCATGCTTCCTGCGTAATCCCAAAAGGAGTTTCACCCTCATGTAGTTTTCTTTAGATACAGGAACATTTCACTCTGTAAAAGTATAGGTACAGAAATACTTCTTGCTCATTGCTAATTTCTGTAGCCGTTTGAGGATGAAAGGCAGCAGATAGGTATCTTTGTTTTCCTTACTAATGCATACATCTTATAACTTTTATTTCCCCCTTTTTTTTAGCATACGGATTAACTGACCCCTTTGACAAGTTTATGGAGCTGCCATCTCTCTGCTTGCTGTGCTTTCAATTTCTGAGAGAAGAAAGTGGTGTATGAGATTAGAGGAAAATGCCTCGGACAAAGCAGATACATCCCAGAAATCTGAGAGGTATGTAGCTCTCAGCTGAGAAAGAAAAGCTCTTGGGAAACTCAGTTGCAGTTTCAATTATAAGGTTAAAGGAATTTGTATTTAAGAAGTCCATTTTGATCCAAAAATAGTTTGCAAGCAAGTTTTAAGAGTCACCTGCTTGACAGCTCTAATTTTGAGAGAAATAAGTAGAAGCTGTTCTTATTCCTGCAGTCTCTGTGCTTGATAGCATTCTTGATATTCTCCACCTTACAGCAATAACCAATATGAACTTTGGAAAGGCAAAGGAGGACGTAGTTTCCTTACCAGAGAATTTACAGTTGAAATACACAGGGAGGTGGGAAGTGCACATAACCTAGAAGAAGCATGAGATGTGACAGCCGGTAGTTGTTTTTCTTAATAGTAATCAGTTTGGCGTGCTTCTGAGGTGACCAAACTCTCTTCCCATGCGTGCCTCCTCACTGTTTATCATCTGTCACCAATGCTACCTCCCGCTTTGCTTGATTTGACCTTGGTCTCCTTGCTGTCCTGCCTTCATATAGCCAAATGGTAGTTTGTTGGCTGTGGAAAAGAGTGAGCAGGCAAACGACCTGCTCCACAAACTGGCGAGCTTACACGTCCAGGCATTTCCTTGAACAAAATCCCAGTGCACTTAACCGAGCTCAGGACTGGCAGATGAATGGGAGGAATCTGATCCTATGGTTATTTGTTACTGTCACGGTAGAAGTGGCCCTGGAGGAATTAAATGAGGGGAAAAATACAGGTCAGTTGATGAGCAGACGTGTATGGTGAGGGAGAACACACTTCCATCCCCACCTTCCTACGCAGTTTTCAGGAGAACATGCTTCCACCAGCATCCTCACGTGTAGCTGTCATCAGCCTTTTTAATGTGAATTTTACAGTTGCAGTATGGCAGCATCCCTTCAGAGAATAAAAGCAATTACAAAACCACAAACAACAACATAAAGTTTTAGGGGCAGGAACAGCATTTGATTCCAGTTTTAACTTTTTATGCCAAAAAACCCAACAAACATCTGCATGTGTTTCAGTTAGTTTACAGTTGAGAGGCTCTCAAGTGCTAGTGCCTACGGCTGTGTCCAAGACCTTGTGTTTGCAGACTGTTACTGCTGCTACCACTAAGAATCTCTGCTGGAGGAGACATTTTTGCAGTGTCTTTCTTCACAAGTGCTGAGTAGCATTTTTTTGGTGTGATGGATAAACCTGCATCACAGATCAGGAATTTCACATTTAGGTGATGCCATTTCCTCTTCTCACTGAATGTGAAGCAATAAATTAGAGCCCAATTTTTAATACTGCAGCTTACCAAGTTGCTGATATAGCTGAGCTTATGTTCTCTGATCAAATGTAAGAGCAATCTAATTTTAGTACTCTGATACTTACTCTTGTATCACTTGAAACTTAATAGGAGTTAAGTCTGTTGTAAAGCTTTCTATTCACTTACAGAAATGCATTTAAAATAAATAATCTAATTAAACTCTTAACTGTGTAAGAAATTAATTGCTTTTTTATTTCCTTGCGTAATTTCCCCAGTCATTTAGCTTTTATCACGCCCTGTAATAGCAGTTTTCATCAGTTCCTATTTTTCCACAACTAATGGAGTTCTTGAATGAATTAAGATGGGTTAAATGTTGAGAAGAGAAATAGAGGTATACAGTGAGCCTGTAATTTGAAATTATGTTGGAATGACTAAATGATTCTTAAAACTACACAGGTGCTGCAAACTTCAACACATTGTGAGCATATATTTCTACTATCATGGCTTATTATAAGTGAAGTGACTTGAAAAATCAGTTTACTTCTCATTAGTTATGCCCTATTTCCATTTTTAGTCTAGATAATGAGGAAAACTGGATTTCACCTTCTTTAGTCATCAGTCTCTGAGAATACTGCAGAAAATATTTGCTTAAACCCTCAGTTTTTGTTGGAACTTGAGGAGGCCAAAAGATTTCACAGGCCTATTTTCTGACAGCTTATTTTATATACACAAAACTAGACCCATCTTAAGCTAACCCCCTTAAACATTAAAACTTAAAAAAATGTGTTTTTTAATGCTGTGGTTTAATTCAGGGTAATTAGTACTGATGATAACGAAATCTGCAAAACCAATATATGTCTGTGGTTGAAGGTGAAACTGTGCAAACTCTTATATCTTGTAACTTTTGAAGGACAAAGGTGCAAGATGCATTTTTAGGTTAAAAGGTATTTTTAAGTTGTCTAAACTTGATTGTCACCTTTTGTACTATGTACAAAGAACACTCCGTGGCCTTACCTGGCTTCTTCTTCCCTTGTCCTGGCTACTCTCGTTGCCTCGTAGCAATCAGATCACCAACAGCTTTAACTGGACTTGTCCAGAGCCTATCAATGTTTAACTTTTTGAGAGATCACAGTTGAACAACCCTGGACGCTGTCTACCCTGTTGTGCATCAGATGAGTTACTTGGGTTGCATTTGCAGTCCAAGTCAGCCTGGAGAATAAACAACCAAGTCCAAGAACCTAATGTATTTTCCAAAACCCAACACAATCCATCTCTCCCTCCCCCACAAAAAAAACACCCAGAAAAGACCCCACTGTAAACACCTACCACCACCACCACTCCCATTAGTTAATTTGAGGTTTGCTGCAGCATAAGAGTAAGTTTTGAAGGTTCTAGTATTGCCTGTGTTTACTGTAAGCAAACATATTGTCTGTGGATAATTAAGTAGCTTCGTTTAATATAGGGAGCTAAATTTAAGATTTTGGCAGCAAACCTTAAGGTTCTCCTTTTTGTGACACGGCTTGATTGTACCCATTTTGTATACTTCTGAGAGAGACGACAGCCTGTGGCAGATTAACAGTGGCCCTGAAGTATCAGGATCCATGAAGATCAATTTTATTTTGTGTATGTTTGGGAAGTTTTCTTTCTTTTGTATGCTGAGGTCATCTTCTGTCTCTCCCTTCTTGGTTTTCACTGAGTATTTACAGATGTAAATATACAATATAGTACTATACTAACCTGATTTTATAGCAGGAAAAAACTCCAAACCTGTATCAAGAGGGCATGATATGGAAAACATTATTTTGCAAATTAAAAAAAAAATTACTAAATTAGTTGGCAACTCATTTTTCTGACTGCATTAGTGACGTGGTTTTAATGCCCACCTCTGAGTGTGTTGTATCTGAAGAGTACCAATAAGGTATTTTTGTGCTGCATTTGTTTCATTATGTTTTGGCATATCAACCTTCCCTGCTTCTTGTTTCAAATTCATCCTTAGGGGAAAAATGTTACCATCATCAGTGTCTGTTTTGGTAAAAGGAGTTGTGCAGTGTCAGGTTTGGTCTCCTGACTAACCTGACAGTTGTGGTCATCCGCAGCAGTAGAGATGAGTGACTAAAATTTGAGAGCAATTGCAGTTTTGCAGGTCTCAAAAGGATATGGGTTGGATGCATGCAAGTTGTGGTAAATGCTTAGTAGTTTGAAAGGTGAAGGCCACAGGTATGCCTAGGACAAGCCTGTCATGGAGGGTTGCCTGTCAGCAGTGTGGCTGGAACTGAGTTTATAAGCAGGTGTTCCTGATGTTGTCTTGGTCTCTTAAGTATTAGAAATGCTTATTGTATTGCTAATAGAAAGCATCATCATTCCATGCTGCAAAAGAGGACAATACCTGTCTTATTCAGGCATTCAGAGGTTGCCTTAATTGACTTTATTTGTTGTATAAAGTTTTAGCTCACTAAAACTGACAAAAAGACTACTTTGCATGTGGTTACCACGTTACCACGGTATATTTACATGGCCAATTGATACACAGGTGTAACAAAACATTTCACAGGAGCTGTAATGTATTCCCAGAAGTACAGTTACATTAGAGAATCATGCTTTTAGCAGGGCTGAGTGGGCTTGTTGTCAGATGGTTGTGAGAATATGGAAGGAAAAACATGGTTCTGTTTACTTAAAAGTACTCAGTTGTATAGTTTAAAATGAAAACTTACTTATGTGTATAGTGTTTAGCGCACTGCTCTGATTCACTAGGACAAAACTGTAACAAATATTTTGAACTTCATCTCTTTCTCGATAAGCTTTCTGTTATTTTGAAGAGGGCAAGCTGTTGCTGTTTCTGTTTTTCATTCTCAATCAAATATTTCTGTTTGAAACAAATGGGGGACAGGCCCAGAAAGTTCAACAGCCATCTCCAAATCTTCTGACACTTTGCATTTGATAAGTAAGTTGCATATATGTAGTTTTGCTCAATAGCTTGGTAGATTTACAGTAATCTGAAAAGTGTGCTTAAGTTTGCTGGAAAGCTGGATACATCCTGGGCCTTATGATGTCCAGAGGAGCTAGGCATCTATGTCTAAACTGTGATTTAGCAAAGGCTTTTTGAGTTTGCTTAAAATTGTAATGTGCTTTCAATACTGAAATAGGCCAGTCTACACTGAAAGCTGACAGGTTGGTATTTCTTATTAGTGTTTGGTTGTGTAGTCTATAAAACTTGAGTATCGATTGGTGTGCTGTGCTTCAGTTCATGATTTGCATTAATTAAAGCTGACATTTCTCAAGGCTTACTTCTGTAATTTGTGCTTGCATGGTTCAGAAGAAATGTGCAAGCACAACATTTGGCTTCTGGGTCTTGTTAATCTTTCTGAGACAAAAATAACGCTTCAGTTTTAGAGTATTTCTGAGGGGCTGTTGTTGCAGTATTGGTACTCAGAAGTGCTAGTGGTCTGCGCTCTGTGGTGTACCTGTGGATATCTGTAAAGATGTTGCATATGTCTTGCTAAATTTGTGAAGCAAATATAAGAAACAGGTGGAACAAGAAGTCAAGAGTTTTGACTCAGTGACTTTGTTACAGAAATATCCACTGATTTGTTAGCAGTTCTTATTTTTCTGTATCAGGTTGTTTTGTACACTTCTACAAACCAGACTTGAACCCAAAACCTCCCTTGTGGAGGTACAGAGAATGCATAGCTCTGCTGGTGCATTATCAGGTGGAGTACCAGCAGATCCACCTGTAATGCAGTGAACAGACCAGATCTCTTGTAGACCATAGAAGTACTCACTGTGCTTCATATTTCTCATCTGGGATGGTGGAATGACAATGTTTCTGGGTTTTGTTTGTTTTGTGTTTGTTTTGTGTTTGTTTTGTTTGATTTTTGGGGGAGGCGTGCATGTTTGTTTTTCATTTGTTTTACTTGTGTAAGATCTCTAGGCTGTTTTTTAAGGTGTGCGTGGTCCAACATCTTGCACATTAGGTACAATCTTGGCTACAGCCCTTAAATTTTATTGTAATGTGAATAATATCTGTATCTCCATGTGAAGAGCTATCTAAAATACTCTGCAGTGTAAGAAAGGCTGGATTTAAAGGTGTAATTTGCCACATTTTTCCATCACTTGTCCTGTTCTGTCTCATTGTTCTGTGTCCCTAAACTTATCACGTGTTTTCAACGGGGCCTAGTCCTGTTCACTGCACAGGATGGGTGGCGTTTGTGTCAGTGGCCACAGGTGATGGACAAAAACCTGTTGAGGATAGATTGCAAGAGGGGAAAGAATAGTAGGGTGGATAGCGCTGTTCAGTGTTCCCTTGAGACAACTGGGTTTAATTCCTGCCTCAACCACCAAGTTCTTGTGTGACACTGAGCAATTCTGTTACACCAAACTAGTGCAGTCAGCCACTAATTGTGTGTGCTGCATTTTGCCTGAGTTGAGATGCCCAGGCACAAATTATGAGGTTTTCCAAATGCATTTGGTCCACTGTGGCTACAGTTTGGATGTAAAACACTGCAGAAGTGCAGTGGTTTTTGTGGGGGGTTTTTTTGTTGTTGTTTTGGGTTTTTTTAATTGTTATTATTTTTAAGAAAGAAAAAAGGTCTAGGGTAACTTCCGTTGAAGATCCAATATCAGCCAACACTTTATGCCTCTCTTTTCTGCCTGTAAGTTGGAGATACCATACCATATCAGCTTCTAAGGGCTCAGAAGATAAAGTTGTTACTGTTGTGAAGCAGACACTTGGTGGCTAAATAATGGAAAAGATGATGAAAAAACTGGTAGTAAAGAGAGCCAGGCAGTGAGCACAGCCCATTTTGTGCACTGGCTTAGTTTGTGTAAACACCCTTACTTTTGGCATTCTCCAACTTCTTGCTGCTTCGCTGCTTTGCTTCACAGCCTTAACATTTAAAAGGTATTCTCAAAGCTTACTTCCTAGCTTTTAAAATACCAAACTGAAACCCCAAGAAATTCCATGGTATTGAACCACAACGCTTCTCATGTGAGTCATGGAGGTGTTGGGACCTCAAACTGCAGCACAGGCTCTTGCTGTGTGAGCCATGCAGCATGCTGATGGCTCACCAGCGTACGGATCAGGCGCTGGGGAGCAGAGAAAGAAATTGCTCCCATCGGTGAGTGCTCATCAGCATGTTGCAGAGTTTCGAGCTGTTGCTGAGAAAGCCCTGCAGCCAGTAGGGAATACTCACTGCAGGAGAAGTCTCTAGAGAGGAGCATCTTTAATGTCGTAATTTCCCAGTTGGTTTGGAGTCTGGTTTAAGCCATTGCTGGTGAAGGAAGTGAAGGAGTCCTACCTTCACCCACCACAGATGCTCGTTGCCCTCCTCGCTCCTGCATCCTGGCCCTGCAGTGGAAGGAGTAGTGGCACACAGAGTGAGCGATGGCATCATTGTGGGTAGGGAGTATGTTTTCTGCTGGGCTGGCTGATTCCCTGGTGCTGTACTCCTGCTGTTGCTGGAGCAGGTGGTGTTGGCAGTCTGGGAGGGACAGCACAGAGTCAGAGTTATCTCAAGCATCTTGCTTGAACTCATTGTGAAACTATGTTGGAAGTCTCTATTTGCCATGTGTAAGCAGCAAGCTTTCTGAGCTTCTTTAATTGTCCAAAGACAGGTATAGATTTTCATAAGGGTGACTGAAGGTTCATTCCTTATTTCTGTTTTCTTTGCTTTTCCCTCCAGGGCCCACTTCTACTGGTAAATTTCAAAACTGGGAAGTGATGGAGGTTTTTAATGGATGACTTTAAGAATTTTAGTGTACTAGTAACCAGCAGGAAACTGAACTGGTCTCACTTGACACCTTAGTTAAAAGTAAAATGAAACAATCCCTCTAATATTTGACATAGAACTTTCATTCAGAATAAACAAAATTTGGCTAAGATGGAAGCAACTAAAAAGAGGTACAGAAAACCAAACTTGATTGTAGCTGGCACTGTCAGCTTTGAATATATATTTATAGTTTTCCACACATGCCTGCTGAATATTAGGGGAAGTAAATGGGGCCAATGCAGAGAGAGTCTGCTGGATGCAGACAGTGGCAAAAATAAGTGCTTTCAGAGGGAGTTAAAATAACATGAGGAACAGTGATAAAATAATGGGATTCCAGCTAACAGGTTGCAAAGAAATGCCTGCAAGAATATTGATGGAAGAAGAGTGGAGGAAGTAGCTTAGTTCTGTTCTCGTGATAGCATAAAACAAAAAAATTGTATTTTAATGGAATATAAACCCTTTACAGTTGCAGTTAGAATCAGGCTCAAGTTGGAAGAAATCGGTGAAGGGTAAGGTTAAAAAAATTTAACACATACAGGGAAAAAAAAAGCAACAACGAATCAAATAATCATGGAATCATTTAGGTTGGAAAAGACCTTTGAGATCATCAGATCCAACCATTAACCTAGCACTGCCAAGTGCACAACAATATATGCCAATACATTAACTGCAAAAGGTATTTAAAAAATTATGCAAATTAAGATCATATAAAATGAAACTGCTATGCAACACTAGCAGTTTAGAGATAATGTATCTTATGAAAGTCTAACACTTAATTATGGAAAATGAAATACAAAGCATGAAAATTAGAACTGAACAGTGAACTGGAGCTTGAAAGCTATGTTTAAGCCAGTTAGATTTTGTTCAGAATACAATGAACTGGAAACAGCTCAAATCTGTAATTCTGCCTCACCTTTACATCCTGTATCTTCTTTATTGCTAATAGACTGTGGAGTAAGAAATGCTACAGAATTTGGCATTTGCTGAAGCATGAACTCCAGAGTTTTAGGAAGGTCCTGGAAAAAAAATATAGCTGTGAAAAGAAAAACAAAAAGTAAGATTTCAGTAGTTGCTCTTTCAAACATTTCTATTAAAGCAGGCAGTTGGCTCTGGGGTGAAACTGAGTCCAGTCTTTTGAGACCAAGAACAATGACATTTTGTAAAAGTCCAGCTTTCTTACGAGCATTTAGAAGAATATGACTTTTTGGTTGGTTGGTTTTTTAAACCCTAATATCTCAGAACAGATTTTGATTTGCTGTGAGTGTATATGCAAGGTATATAAGGTAACTGTTTTAATATGTGTGTGTGGTGTATGTGTGTGTGAACTTAAAAAAGCAACCATCCAAACAAACAAGCAAAAAAGAAACAACAGCCACTTCTAATATGTAATCCTTAGAAATGAACATGTAAATAGCAAAATTCTGGATAGGTCAAGATGTTTGTTTGAGAGAGCTTCCTTGCAGGTTTATGGGCATCTGCTTCTTATATGGCTGTTATGAAAAAGGGTAAGGCTTATATGGTCTCACATTTTTCTTAATGGACTTTTTACTGCTTTAAAACTATGCAAGTTTCTCTCTTGGCATTCCTGACAGTATTTTTCAAACTGTGAAGGCATCAGTCCACTAGACTGTGCAATTGTGGGCTGTGTTACTGCACAATTGAATATCTAGCTCAACTTTCCAAGAGTATTGTTACCATTTAAAAATATCTTGTTGCAATGAATTCTCTTTAATAAAAAAAGATCCCAAAGGAATTTGCAGCATTGTACTGTTTCCTTCAGACTTGCACTGTGTCTGTTTTATGATGCTTGAAAGGGTTTGTGTGATAAATACTTACCTGCTCCTCCAGGTGAGGATTCATGGTCCTTGGCATAGGTGGACAGGCATGCAGGACCTTACTTAGGGAGCTCAGTAACAACACACCATTGTCTGTGTGTTTGGGAGTAGTGTCTATTTGATGTGAGACTTTGCAACATTGTGGAAGAGGTGAAAACTATTTTTCAATATCCACAGTCAGTCATTACTACTGAAACAGTCACCCTGTAGCCCACCTTGATGTATTCAGTAAGCTTAGAAAAACACTCTGTTTTGGGGCTTACATCGTTTTGGTTTATTTTTTAATCCTGAAATTACTCCCTTTCGTGGCATGTATTTTTGAGTTTCTTCTTACGATCAGGCAATTTGATTTTAAATTGCAAACTGCTGTAACCATTTATGCTGGGAAACTTAAAGGAGACTTCCTAGAGGTACGCATTTTCAAAGCGCTAGTTATACCAGTATGTTATTTCCTACACTTGTGCATTCTTTGGTATGTTGGGCTTCTGTGGTAGGCATTTTAGTTCAGTAATGGCTCATGAGATTATGGAGAGAGAAACTCAGGCTTTTACACAGTTGGAAAAGTAAGATTTTGCTTGCGATGTTAAAACAGATCAATAAACTGGACTTTAAATTTCCAAATTAGATGGGTTGGGCGAAGCGTGGTCTTTCCTTCCACTTGTTTAAATGTATCATGTCTCAGAATATTTACATTAAGAAGTGGAGGGAGGAACCTTTGACAGATGTATGGAGGCTTTGGTGACGCATTTGTGGGAGAACTGGGGAAGCTCTAGTTCAGTAGGCAAGGCAGTACTGTTTGTTTTTGTACAAAAGCTTTTTAAATGCCCTTAAATGCCTCTCAAAATGAGCCTGCTCAGAGGATATGCTGACCGAGTGATTCCCGTATGACCTTTGGTGGCAGACTGAAGAAGAAATGTCTTTGTAATGATCCACAGGTTGTGAAAAGCAGAAGGAGGATTTTTGTTAAGCAAAGTTGAAAAAGTCTGGGTACTGGAAAATTTCATCTTTAATTCAAGACTTGTTGATACTCATACAGCTGGATCTGGTTAATGCAGTAAACTGAGTTTAACACCTTTGATTACCAACAGAAGTAGCAAGTAGAGAATGCATGTTCATATGTTAAATACCCTGTGAACCTGTTTTCCCCCTGAATTCCTGTGTGTTTAAGAGATAACTTCCCAGAAAGTCCCCTTTGTAGATCCCTGGGCAGACCTGAACTGAAATCACGAAAGGTTTGGAACTAGCTTTGGGGAGGAAAAGCAGTGGTTCAGCAGGAGCCTGTGGTGTAGCGTCGCTACAAAACAACTGTGTGTGTGTTCCTAGTTACCTATGAAATATGCGGCTGATGCCCTGCCAGTGGTGGTAGTCATGGAATATCCACAGCGCACTGCATTATTTCCTCTGATTTCTGGCCTAATTTTGGGGGGTGGGAGGTGGAGTATGTTAATGGTGAATGGCGTTGGTTTTAACAACTGAATTCAGCCAAGTCAGGTGGGAGATTGCACGCTTGTTCTTGGCCTAAAGGTTGCAATGCAGACACAATGTGGAGCCAGGAAAAAGAAGTGTTTAGAAATGGCACTTGAAGTATCATTTTTGTGGTGGCTTTACGATTTCATTACATATAAGGAATCTGTAGCTGCTGTGCTTTCTGAAAAGGAGTGAAAGTCTTTTACGCAGTAGATTTGTGTAGACTTTACCTTTCTTCCTCCTTCAGGATTTCTGAAAGAATGAAGTATTTCTATCCCAGATCTGTGAAGGAAACAAAAGGATGTATGAATTAATTGTGTTTAAAATATTTCACTCGATAATTTTTATTGGCAAAATACCTAATATGCCAAAATGTTCCTGTAATTTTCAGCTGTCAAGAGGCAGAGCTAAGTATGTATGTTGTAATAGTTTAATGCTTTGAATCTTAAAAGAGAATTGCCTTCTTCAGTGTAAGGGCAATGCTTTTGTGGCTAAGAGGCAGATTAGGAATTGTGAAAATGCCAAACTTTATTGCATGGATGATTTAATAGTTTTCAAAAAAATCTTTATGTGGTGTACACAGTGGACTTGCTGAATTTGTCTCAAGTATTACATGCTTTTGTTAGGGGGACGGGATAGTACCCTTTTTCATTGTAACAATTTATGGAACGTTTAATTGTGTTTTCCCCTGGTGTTTTTTTTTTTTTTTTCTTTAAACAAAGTATATTTCTGTGCCGATAAAATCTTATGTGTATTTTTAGAAGACTGTGTGTGTATATGTGTGTTATGTCCAGGTATGTGTGTCTATTAGCATGATTCAAAATAGCGTTTTCTTTACGTGCTTTTTTCTTTTTTTCGTAGAATTCTAGAACATAACCTGAAGCAGCAATGTAACTTGTGGAGATACCAGAGGAATTGCTGTTCTGGTACAGGATGATTTTACTTTTGTCAGACCTGTGAAATCCAGTGTGTCTTCAGTACCTTCAGCAAGGCTTGGTGCCAGGGTTGCAGTAGAACCTGGCTGCCATTCCTGTTCACATATACTAAGTCCATTGTCGTGGTGGTAGAAAGCAAGCCAGTTTTTGTTGTTCGGCTGCTAAATGCAGATTTGCTTCCCTGTTGAAAGGGTCAGTCTTCCCTCTCTTGAGGCTTATTAATTAATTTAGTCATTAGGCTTGCTCAGAAGCCCTGTAGTCTTAACAGTTTATGGGTTTCTGAGGCTTTCAGTTGTCTTGGTGTGTCATTCACATACGCAAGAGCACTGTCAGGGCAAACTCTGAAATTCCCTGGTGGAGCAGGTTGGGATCTCCTGCTTTGGGCCTTTGCCGGAGGGATCCCATATCCTAGAGAGAGTGGCATTGCAGGCAGATCAGGGCATGTCCCAGAGCTCGTGGGAAGTTTTCACAGGCATCCGGGCGGGAGATGGCCTCAGCACAAAACAGGTTTTAATTATTCAGGTTTTTCCAGTATCTTATGCCCGGCTTCTATCATGCCTTTTCAGAAATAAATGAATAGTGCATTCCTCTGTATCATTATTTTTTCTTCACAACTTTTTTTTGCAAGTGGTGTTTCTCTATTTTTTTTTTTAATTCTTCTATGCTTTTTTTTTTTTTTCCTTCATCTCATTCTTTTTCTTCAGAGTGACTTCCAGTTCTTACTATCTATGGATATTGCTTCTCCACTGTTCTGCCTGCTAATGCAAATATAACCAACAGTCTAGTGGACATCTAGGAAACAGGGAAATTCAGTGTCATCTTATTCCTCCCTCGTTCTTCCGCCTCACAAACCTTTTGCTATTGCTAACATCTTACATGTTTTGGTTTGCTCCGTGAACAAAGTCATAGGTATAAAGACATTTCCACTGAAGTGACCCATCAATGTAAGCCTTAGGGCCTTAAAAATTACAGTTAACACTGTTCTTCAGGAATAGCATCTTTACAGTGCTTTGAGAAAGCAGAACAGAAAATTGGCTACAGAGAGGCATGGTGTATTAAGAATCAAGGTTCAGAGGTTTGAAGAATGTGGTATCTGTCTGTAACACGCTTGGGAAGCAATGCCAAGTAATGTATTCACAGTGTATCTGAAAACTGACCCCATTATTTTAGACAGTATTTTTACAGATGGTATCTCCAAGATGAAAAAGCAAGTGTGTGTGTGGTTGCATTTCTCATAGGTCTGTCTAAACACATTTAGAACTGTTTGGAAGTGGAAAAAAAAGAGTTAATATTTCAATATATTCCCAACTTTTACAGTAATTTGTGTACTTTTTTTTTCTTATGTGGGGGGACAGGACAAGGGTGAGTAAAAGTTCCTGAGGTTGATACTCTAAAATCTTCCCATTGGAATGCTCAACCTCCATGCTTTATTAAAATGCTGACCAATAAATCTCTTCTGTTTACTATGATGGACTGTCAAAGGCAGTTTCAGTAGAGGCAGCATGTGATGAGCAGGCTGGTGTCCCCACGTGCTTCTTGGCCTCCTTTCTTGTGTCTGTAGCGTTAAGGGTAAAAGATAGATTGAACCCATTGAGGTATGTTCTTGTGGATGTTAGTATGTTGCCTGTGGTCAGGTATTAAAAGCTTATAAATGCAGCTTGTGAATGTCTGATTTGTAATTTGGCTGGGAAATCACAATTTGCACAGCATGGGCAGTGACAGTCCTAGCTCATCGATGTTTGTCTTCTGTAGCTGAATGTGGTAATTATGAAAAGCTATTTAAAAATACTTAGAAACAGGGAGGATTCTGAATGTTAATGTCTTATTGGTGGAAAATAATGGCCTGAAAAGGACGTAGTGGTCAGTGTTTCCCAGAGCTGAAAGTTTCTGGTTAACCACGTTTTTTCTTCAAGGGCGTTCGGAAATTTAAATGCTTTAAAATCTGTGGATGTGAGGAAAAGGGGCAGAAGAGACAAAGCCTGGTTTTAAGCTAACAGAGTTCATTGATATAGATGCACAAGTATATGCTGGTTACATGCAAGTTAATTTCAACCTTGCCTTTTTAGTAAACACTGATGTAAAACATGTCTCTTGAGCCGATGTTACAACTAACCAGCTTTTTCTCCAAGAGGCTTTAAAAACACAGTTTTGGCAACAGTAACTAAGTATTCTACAGAATAACTCCCAGTAAATGGAAAGAAAGCTGGTTATCAGTTTTGATTAATGGATCTGCATTCTGTTATTTAAATGTTTACATCTTGATTAGCATGTATGCGGCATTTAAATATACAGTTTTACTTGGAGCAAAATTTGAGTCATGGAGAATGGAGATAATCGTTCAGATGCTAAAGGCTGGGGATGCAAGGTAAAAAAATGCGTGGGATATGCACCCACCTTCCTCAGCCTGGTACAGTGATACCTATGTGACTGATATTTTCACTTACTTGTGGGATTATGGGGATTCATGATCAGATATAGGTAAAAGAAAAAGCATGTGCGTGTGGGGGGGTTGGTTTTATTTTGGTTTGGGTTTTTTTTTTGCAAATTCTGCTTAGTCTACAAGAGACTTAAGTTTTAACAGAAGTATTAAGGTTTTGTTCCATGGACTGAATGTCTTCTGCTTCTCATTTTGTTAAAGACAAAGTTGAACATGTACGAAAGTTTGTGAGACCTTTTTTGGATTATTTTAAGAATTGCCAGTTTATGATAGCATCTCATCGTATAAATCTGCATTTCCATGGTGATAGTTGTGATATTCATATATGTTGCTATTTCTCATATTGTTCATAATGTTATATTTCTTTTACATGAAAGCTCTGATTGTGAGAACAGTTGTTATGTACCAGAATGTAGTGGTTTGCTTTGCCGACTCATTTCTGCTGCAAAGTTGAGGCTTGTAGCCAAGAGAGCATGTACATCTTTCTGGGTTGCAGATTCTGGCTTTGTGAAAAAATGACTGATTCAACAGAAAGGTTGGCCTGCCACGTAAGCACACAGTAAAAAAAAAGAGCATCTGACAGCTCTGTGGCTTGAAACAGTGGATCTGACACAGGCATATGGAAAATTCATGCAACAGGAATACTGTATCAAAACAATTTCAGTAGAGGCAAACCTGAATCCTTTCCCTTCCTTCCTCCCTCCTTTGCTTTCCCGTAACTCGGTGGTTTTGCTTTGTTTGCTTCTAGCCTTTTGCTTTTTAAATGATTCCTCTTTAAAAATCGACACCTTATATGAGGATTGAACAGTTCCTCAAAGAATTTTTAGGTAGAATGATTGACTTTTGAAGGTGAATATTTACATGGATACAACAGGAAGGTAGGATGCTTTTGAAAAGCTGTGGTTCCCCTTTCACTTGGTTCCTCTTCTGCTTAACATGACTGTCCAAAAGGAGAGACAACATCCTGTACTCGTGTTGGAAAGGGAATTCCTGTGCAGAATAACTTGACTCTCTTTCTTCCAAAAGAAGCTGGATATTCTTTCTGTGCCCTTTGATGAAACAAACCTTTCCCCCTGCTCCACCTGGTATATTTTTGTTGCATTAGATTTGATATCCTCTGCAAGGTTTTGTATTATCTTCTACCTGGGCCTATAGAGAAAGAATTTCTGTTTACAGAGAAGGGGTTCTGTTATTGTTGAACTGGCTGAGATTTTGAGAACTGTGAGAGGATAGAAAGTAAACGTAGGCAAGCAACAAACAGAACAATCCCCCTTCTCTCATAGCAAGCAAGGCTATAACTGATCTTCCTGGCTTATTTTGTTGGGGTTTTTTTTTTCCTTTTTTTCCTTCTGCCTCAAGTTTTGTTAAGACTGTTATGACGTGAATAGTACCAAACTCAAGTAGTTCACAGGTGTCAGTTTTTCTCTGTAGGTAATACCCAAACTGCTCAGTGCTCTGTGTTTTTACTATTGCATTGGTGTTGGAGCACCATTCACACAGCCAAGTTGTTTTTTTTTCTCTCTGCTAGAAGAAAAATGAAGAAAGTGCTGGAACTGACTTACACATTCATCCTGTCATTTTTCTCTATCTTCTTTGAGGCCATCCAAAATCAAAACAATTCAACAGTAACGTTTTTCACAACTGTCATTGGGGCTTCCACGTTTTTTTGTTGCACTTCTTTCCACAGACCTTACAAAATAAGGTGTTGTGGTTACAACTACCACAAAGTCAACGTGTGGGGCATCTAAAATATCTGAGTGTGCGGCTCTCTTCACAAAACTTCCCTTTTGCCCCCCCTCAGTCATGTATTTGTGCCTAGTGCCACAGGGTGTGGATTAATGAGATACAGATATGTGTGCCCAGGGCCGTGTGCCTTGCTGCACCAGCGGGACATGGTTCTGAATAGCACCACCAGTTTCAGGAGATGCCCAGTCTGCTTTTCCCTCCTGGGAGTTTCATGTGAGGGATGCTCTCTGTGGTGAATGAATTACCAAAATGAAGTGCCTGAAGATACAGTTAGACTGTCATTCATCCTGAGACATAATTAACAGCTGGATGTCTCACCGCTGAGAATTAATTCCCTTTGGTAGTGGCCAAATCTTCTTCCTCTGTGTCCCTGCAACTACATTCGTATGTCTTCAGATCAGCTGGGCTGTTGTAGTGAATAAGGCAGATGTGCCTCTGAACACGCAGTTCTGTGTGTTTGGCAAACCTGTGCAGTGGATTAGGGTTTGTACTCTTAATTTCTGAAGCGCTAGCCTGGCAGGTTCAGGGTAGCCTGGCCCTAGTTATGTGCAGGCTGTGGATTTCTGATCTGACTGCGTACTCCATGACACAATTGACTTCATGCCTGGGGAACCACACTAGCCTAGGAACCACAAAACATGAGTCACAGGGATTCCAGTGTGATGGCAAGATGAAGAAGATAGACTTCTGGCTGTCTAAAGGTTGGGAAGGTTATTCTCCATCATAGTTGCCATCTCTGTGCCCAGGAGTGCTGAGAAACTTGGCATGACACTGTGTGGTGGAAGTCTACATGGGCTTGTCCTTTCTGTGTGCCTGTGTGAGAAGTGTTTGGTAAACAAAATTTTAAAAGCCTGTTTTGTGCCTGTTTCCATCTGTTGGGAAATGCTCAGAAGAACTTGGG
>JANHGB010051876.1:0-23060 GCA_026283785.1 Coracopsis vasa | reverse complement strand
GCATCAACTGACTACACCTGCTAAAATCCAATTTGGTAATTAAAAAATATATCTACTGAACAGTCAAACCCAGAGACTAAAGGGAAAGTACTTTCTCTGCAGACGGGTAGCAGAAAACAGAGTTTCAAAATTCAGGCACTTTACGCAAACCTATTTTTACCTCTATTCATTTTTATGTGACCTTAAGCAGTATAAGAAACAAATACCTACAATTATAGTGCAGCAATTAAAGGGCAGTTTTATTGCTACAGTAATGACTTAAATACCTAGTAAAAACTGGATAAGCAGCTTTTCCTTTTAGTCTATCTTTAGAAAACTAGGAAAAAAAAAAGCTTTTTCTATTCTTTTTTTTTTTCCCTTGTTAGCAATAAGGAGACTGAGAATAGATGCTTTTATATTGTCTCTTTGCTAACTACTCCTGGCTCAAAGTCCTTCTAGGCTTAAGGTTTCACATTTTTTTCTAGCTCTTCTTTCTTTCTTCTTTATACCTCCTCCTCCCTCTCTATCCAGGTGTTCTGTTTTCTTGATTTTTAAAAAAATTTACTTTATTCCCCAATACTCCCATTTTTTCCTACCCTCTCTTTCAACTGTGCTCCTGACAGAAGTGCAAAGGTTCAAAAGCTTTACTAATTTCAGGCTGACAACCCTGTCTGCAGCTCAGGCTTCAAGTACATCTAGGCAGAAAGAGCCTGTCACTGGAGGGCTGTCTTAATTAAAAAATAAAGTAATTAATTAAATAAAAATGTAGGCTTCTGGAGTTTCTGTAAAGAGCCAGGACTTGCTGAATATCAAACTGGTGCATACTTTCAAATGAGCTGATGATCTGTTTCACCAATACAACCGGTCAGCAGTTTTCCACAGCAGCTTAAGCCCCCACAGTAAGAGGGGCTTAGGAACAACAACAGAACATAGGGAGAAGCATGCATGTATCACTTATATGCTGTATGCCATTTCTTACAATGAAAATAAATACAATAAAATTATACTAGTTATTTTTCTTACTAAATTATAGGGCTGCTCAGGCAGGAGCAAATGTTGCATTTGCATTGCATTGCAACAAAGAAAAATTCCCAGCTCCAACAAAATGGCCAAGACTCTTGCTTCCCATTTCAAAAAATGGCATCTTGAAGCAGGACCATTTAATGTTCTGTGTTCTGCTGCATAAACAAGGACAGCACCCATCTCTTGGGAATACATTTTGCAGTCCCTCCAACGTGGCTACAGATGCAGCAAGGGGACAGGGAACAGTTTTCCCTGAAGTTGCCCTTCAACTTCACAAACCAGTGCACATTTGAGTGTGATGATCTTCTATGATTACCAGCATTGCTTTTTCTCTCTCCTTCCTTCCTCGGTTAGGTCTGTCCAACAAAGGTGGCTTTTGCCACTCTCCCACCAGCTATTCTGGGCACACTACGGGCTAGTTTTCCAAAGCTGCAGTTATTTCTAATGATTTTTGAAAAGTCGTTAGTCACCCTCAAGGAACTGTGACAGCTCTCCATGACACTTCTTTCCTAAAAGATAAATTCTGTTATCTCCAGGGAGAACCTGAAGAATCTCCCAGCCAGCAGAGCTGGACATGGACACAGCTGCACCAGCATCCTCACAGCAAAAGGTAGGCATAGCCCATCTCAAAGCAGAACCACACTATAATACAGGGCTGTTCATCACCTTAGCACATGGATAATGGTGGAAAAATACCCTATTTGCTTGAACACTGTGCTTTTTTATCAAAAAAAGGGCAAGAAACCTACCAGTTGATGAACAGGGTGGAAGAACAGCAGAGACAGCCTAGCAGCATTTACACTGATGTGTTAGATAGCATAATCCCTGGGATTTATGATTTTTACTGCTATCACTGGAACATGAACCATCAGTAGGCCTCAGGCAGAAAAATAGTTGGCATGGCAGCTTAATGTTATGTCAGCCCTTAGGTTATTATTATTAAACACAAATATCTTACCATAAAAATCAAAGAAGCATTTGGTGACTGGCACAGGCTAGTACAATGTATTTCACAGCCAGGCCACAGCAGACTTACAAAGCAGAGGTCTCAATTAGTTATGGCAATATGTCTGTCTCATTATAAGGGAGTACACCTGTGTGTGAAAAAGTAACCTTTAAATGGGTATTTTCTACCTATATACACCACTTTCATAATTTAAAATGGAAACGTTGATGTGCTAACTAATTAATAATTAATCATTTAAGAGGGGGAAGTACCAAGAGAACTGGCAGGAAAATGTCTGATTTCACATATCTGAAGGTACCTCTATCACCTGGGTTGTTCATTCAGTAGCTTGTTATAGCATCTTTTCAAATACAGCTCACATTGCCCCTAGATGCAACAACTGTGTGTAGATACCTTAAAAAAAAGGGGCCACTAATATTAGCCATCCTGTTTAAATGAATTAAAAATATATAGGGAATCATTTGATACTGTTGACCACGAAAGTTCATCATAATGAAACCTTGAAGTTGTATTCAGTTCTACATATAGCAAAGTATGATTAGTATACATTTTACATCTTTTTCCTCCTGAGCTACGTAAGTACAATGATCAGAAAAAAAACAAATCCAGTGCTTTTTAGTGACTGGCACTTAGTAAATATTAACAGATTACAATTTTTAATTACTTTTATCTTCTTGGTTGATTATCTAAACCATATTCCCGATGAGATGAAAACCATCCGTTGTTGCAATGTTACCAAATCTCAACAGCACAAAAGGTAACAAAAGAGGAAGAGTCTGACCTATTGAGTCAGGACTTCAGGCTTGAGTCTTGTCAAATTGCTAGTTTATTTCGTGTAAACTCTACCTGGTAAGCTAGAGAAACACTAGCTGCAAACAGAAACGGTATTGTTGATTCATGTCTGACTGCACTATATGCTGCAAACTCTTTAAAATGACCAACATGAGGTCACTTGTGTACAGCTGACACAGGTTAAGCCAAAATTCAAGCAACACTGCTTTCCTGCAAGAACATTTACCATTATCTTGTCTAGGAATTACAAAATTAAGAGGCTCAAATAACCCACTTAAATTGACAGTAACAAAATTGACAGGAATAAAAAAAAGGTGTTATGTTAGGAAGAAACACTGATAGAAACTGTTTTCTTTACAAAATGCAGAGAAGCGTGACAGCAGCACAACACGGTACCTGGGTTTATATAGCAAAGAGAAAAAAACCCATCACAATCCTTGGACACAATATGCAGACAAATGAGAGGGATACAGACAGATTTCATTCAAGAGCCAACTTTCAGTACTGCCACTGCAAAATTAAGACATACTTTAGGATCCTATGCCAAGACAATGTTGTGCAAATTTACGCAATTTATTCCAGGTGGGCACAGACAGACACAGACCTGACTAAATACACTCTCATTTAACAACTGCAACTCAGTCCAGCCACAGAAGAGCAGAAAAGAAAAAGAACAGGTCTTCTGATGTATTTCAAGAAACACTTCCTATGATAAATGCAGCACTTTTCTCTTTTTTTGGTGTCTAGACTTTCCTGTGGGCCTTGTGAGCGCAAAACATAAGGCACTTGACATTCAAATTGTGTTAGATTGGAATAATGCCTGAAAATGGCAGGGGTTTGACTGATTGAACTAGAACTGAAGATTCTACTTTTAGCAAAGCCTAAGGATGGGAGCAGGATATTACCTTTCTGAACCCTTTTGTTGGGTTGAACAGTTACATGAGCTTCGAGACAAAAGATTACAGTTATAAATATCACAATGAAAAACCCATATGTGATAATGGCTCCTAAAGGGAATCATTAGGATTCATTTCTGGATGTGACAATTAACCTATTACTGTCTGAGTCAAACCTATTTTGCTGAGAAGCAGTGAGGTATTGTACTCTATGCAGTCTTGATTTCTCCATTATTAGTCATGACACTCTTAAGTTTCTTAGTAAAGATTACACAGCATCACCCTCTGAAGGTCCAGACTGCAAACTGTCTGGGAATTATCCCTACAGCAATCAGTATAATGGGATTGATCCCTGAGTGAGAGTCCTAGGTACCACATGAAAATAGCAATAACTTCTAACATTTGCATGAATCAAACATGGTCCAGCCACCACGGATAACAGAAACATTCAGTGGTAACTTGCAGGATCAATGCATCACAAAAATGAAACAAAATTTGTCTTTAGAAACCTAAGCAGTCTCTTACTCCAACAGGATGGCATTCCTCACTTTGCTTACCAGAATACTAAATACTTGTTTCCAAAAGGAATCTGAGCGGAAAAGCCCCATTGTAATAAACATTGCAACATTTCAATGGCTATTTCAGCTGTCATCTGTATGCCTCTCAATTTTCCTCAGATGTTTGAATTCCTTAAAAAGTCACCTGTGGCATTCACTCATGAGAACAAGCACCTCTTTTCATTTCCTCTCCTCCAAAACAATGCCAGTTTGCAAAGGGCATAAATAAAGCCATACTACACTTGTTATATACTTCAGAAAATACTACCTAGTGTGTCCTACAGTAGTGACTGCTGATGCAGAGATTTTTTTCCTTAGGATAAGCATTATCATGAACATACGGTACAAAGATCATAGAAATGCTGTCCTGTGATAGCTAATATAAGGAGATTCATGATCTATTTAAATGATTATGAAAGTTACTCATGGCAAAATTCTTTCCTTTCCTGGTCCATGATGTGCGGTTCCTCTCCAATAAATCTCAAACACTTACTATAACCAAGACATGTCTCTGTACGCATATTGAAAACGCTTTTGGTCCATAAATGCAATAGTTTCACCTATTGAGAGAAGACGAAGTCATTCAGCGAGACAACATACTGAATTTCTGTTGAAACAAAACTGTAGAGCGTGAAATAGCAACCTGTCATCAGATGTTGGGAGTCTGATGTTCATCAGCAGCGGCTAAAACCACTCTCTCCTCCCACCTATGTCTGAGGGAATTGACAGCCATCTGCATGCACGTTTGGCCAGCCTACATCCTGCATTGCAAACTCTGCAAAGCTGTTTAGGATCTATTTCACTAGGGTTTAGGGCTGTGTTCCAGGAAGTAGGAACCCGAAGTAAAAAACCACACCCCCAAAAATCACACGCATAAAAACAAACCAAGCCAAACGACTCCAACACAAAAAAACCCTCGACACAAAATTCCTCCTCACACATGCACACTCTGAAAATCAAACCAAAATAAAACCAAGGCTCAAGGTTTTCTGCAGGCATTCTTCACTACAATCTACCTTCTATTAAAATGTGCACACTGCAGTTGAAGAATGGTCCCCTATCCACATCACCCTACCTCACTTCATATTAAAGGTGAGTAGACTTCATTTGCCTTCAGGACAAGGCTCCGAATGAATACAGCCTGACAGCCTGCAAACACAGGCTGGGGAGTTGTCCAAAAGGCACTATCCAGCACATGTGGCATCACGCGTCTTTCAAGCTTTGGACAGGCTGCTCAGAGACAGTACTGCAGACCTTCCTGCCCAGTGGAGAGAGTCCACATGGCTGGTGCATAACGTTTTGATGAGGTAATCAGACAGGTTAGCAAGCAATATAATCAATCTGATCAGCCTTCTCAGCCGAGCTCCCCGAGTCCAGAACAACTCTTATTAAGTTGGGCAATGCTTGCGGTAAATGAGTGATGCATTATTTTGATCTGCCTCTCAGGGTTCAGATCGAGGTATCTAAAGCTCACCTTCCCATGAGAAAGTGTTTTCTGCAAACTAAATGCAGCCTCTCCCAGCAGCAGGAGGAAGCAGCAAGTGAAATGGATCAGATCTGACCTTAAACTAAACATCTGAGCTACATTTTAAAATACTGGCACCGAGGCATTATTACTTTGCTTTGATATGCTGCCAAGGCAAAGCAAAGAGCCATTGAAAATTGAACTCCATTTAGAAGTCACGTTCATTTTTCAATAATCCTTGCAATACTGTGTGCATAACTTAAGGATGTTACAAAAGACAACACACTATGATATCATGCAATAATAATATTCATGTGCAGGTCTTAACAGATTCAATGCTTAGTAGTGTCGTAAATCAGAAAAATTACATTAACTGATGCCACAAATGAATTACATACAGTAACTTGGGTATGAAGAAAGGCATTAGGGTAAAATTAACACGACTTTTGGCTCAGAAGCACATAACATAGCTGCTGTTCTTCATTAGAAGTTAACATTTTGATAAAGTTCACTACAGTGCTTTTTTTTGTACAAATGCAGAGATGTCACTTTTAATGTGCAACTGTTGGCATTTTGCCCATTATAGACATAACACAGATTTTTAGAAAACTGGTATCACCAACCCACATGGTTTTTCCTTAACTCCTTTGTTGCTGGATGTCTCCAACTCCACAATTCAACTTTTTTTTTGAGGCCCATGGAAACAGAATAACTTGAGACATCTGATATTTTAGTCACACAACAGTGATTTATCTGTAGCACTCAAAAAGCCCTCAGGATAAAAATCAGTAACTGCATTCAATCTATTTCCAAATCACATTCAATTGTTCATGTTCAGCTGCATAGCTTTGTTTTTATTTTAGCTTACCTTCAGAGCAGATACATTCCTTTTGCCATGTACTGCAGCATTAACTTGTTTTAGTATTAATTAATTTCCTGCTCCTTAACACACCTGTCTTCACCATGTCTTTTCTTAACTTGCTTTCTACGTATGACACAATGCAATTCTCTGCCTTCATGTTTTTCAACTAGATGTCTCCAAGAGCCTTTTGCCATAAATGTGTCCATGTTGTTCATGGCAATACTACTGGTACACATCTCCTTGTCTCTTAAGTGCCAGTGAGATCTCTTCTATCATTCTCCCAAACGGGAAAGATACAGAGAGAATAAAACAGTCTCAGCTCCAAAGGTTGTAAACAAAATTGTCTTCTCAAAACCTTGATGCAGGGTGGCAGAGCCAAGACAAACAGCAATGCCTTAGGAAACAGATCTCCCTCTCTTGGGACAGTTTACCTCACAGCGTATTTCAGGATCTAACAATATGGGACACATCGCTTCTTTCCACTATTCTGTCAAATGCATTCTCCCCATCACAACCTACGATGCTCTAATTTAGTAATGGATGAAGAATGGCCATAACTCATGCTATCTTTACAGGAGATTCAGAAACTATTCTTAAAGCCACTCTAACAAACAGGCAAGACTCTCAAAGCACTGCCCTGAAAACCTGTCACCACTTAAACTTTGTGCAAAAATATTTGTCTTCCTATTTAAAAAAAAAATAAATGAGTATGATTCATGTAAATGTTTCATCTCTTGCCAAATTGGACCATTCTCTCTTTGTATCCTCATCAGGTCAAAAGCGTAGCTGAGCCTGCGTGGCGCTCGTTGACCTGAAGAGAAAACTGAATGCTTCAGAACAAAAAAGCTGTATAATTTCTCTAGATGAAAATTGAAAGGATCCATCTTTCCCTAAATGTCTTTTCAGTCATGTAACAGGTTTTATTTTTAAACTGCTACTAATATTTCATACTTTTCTTGGTTGTGGTCATCAGCTGCAGGAGGGTGAGGCATGGCGTGTTTTAATTAACGTAATAAAGAAGGCATTGTTCTTTACTTTTATCATCCAAGCCTGAAATTTACAAGACCTAGACAACACTTTGAATTAGACGACTGGCTCTTCAAAACTAAACACACTTTTGATACTATTTAATGCTGTGCTGTAAAATATCGCTGCTTTCCAAAATGAAGTTTATTAAGTTTATAAAAGGTATATTTATGTTTCCTGACTTAATACTATATTTACTGGACCAATAGACAAGTCTACATTTCTCATCTGCTTATAAACACTGTGCACACATAGTAACGATCTGACTATTTCCTTTCCTTACTATGGATGATAAATTCAAAGTAAAACAAAACCCAACCTTCTTGGGGCCTTCAAATGCATCTGCTACAGAACACAGGATCATAGAACAGTTTGGGCTGGAAGGGACCTTGAAGATCATTTAGTTCCAATCCTCCTGGCATGGGCAGTGACACATTCCATTAAACCAAGATCTAAGGTAAATAAAAAATGTCCAGTAAAGGAGGCCAGGAATGAGGCATAATGTCTATCCCTGCCCGTATTAATTCTGCTTTACTGGATGACCCTGAGAAATGTCCCTCCTTTGTCAAATAGTTTTCCTGCAGAAGCAGAACGGAGGTTGAGAGATGATAAGTGAGGAGGATCCACTGCTACCACTCCCAGGGCTGAGCTGGGCAGCGCCACATCGCATGGGGCAAGCACCTCACCACAAGCAGTTTCTACTCCTCCTCTAATTGCTCCAGACCTCTGACTTTCCAGATAAGAGATGCCACCTCAGCCTCTCCTCAGACAAGGAATTTATGCTTGGACAGACAAACACACGGCTCGAGAGCACAACATCAAACGACAGAGAACTGCTGTAGCACTGCGTTTTACAGCGATAACTGCTGCAGGGGCAGCTCTGCCATACAGGCAGGACAAGGGGTCAAACAGGTCAGCAAAGTATCAAGGGCAGCAAATTGTTTAGTGACTATTTTGTTTACTGTGCGAGTGGCTTTTGACTAGGAAGGGTGGTAATTCTTTCCAACTTGCCTTGGGCAGTGAAAGCTATAAAAGCATTTGTACTTCACTGGTGTCTAGGGAAATCAGGCTGAGTCCTAGGTCTGTTCCTTTATCAAGTTTGCCAAGTGGTATGCTACATGTGGCATGCTTTTATATTTCTTTTTTCTCTCTCCCCCCTCCCTGATTATTTCACATAAGGTGTCCAGAAAGAGTATCAGACACGCCAGTCCAAAAGTAAACAAAAAGCAGGCAAACAAATGCCTCCAACACTCAGTATTTAGCAAGCTGCTTTTGCAAAGGTTTATAATTTGAGCAAGAATTTGCCCTCATCTTTACGGGAAAACACACTGCCATGCAGATTCCTCGTGAGAAAAATCTCTCCCAGGCTAAAGATTTGCATGGCAAGTTGAAGGAAGCAATAAATGGCTGCAAAACAGTTTTATTTACAGCTTGGCAGAAGCTAAGTGGCAGTGCCCACTAGCAGCCACACTAATGATAAAACCAGAAATATGGATTTTTAAAGTTTATTTATGGGCCATTATGTAGTTTATGCTGCACCGCTGTCACACATTGAATGAGAAATTACAACACAGCTGGTGACAACAGGGAATTTCAGTAATAACCTTGAACAATCTTTTTATCTTTCTCCCAGCTCTTATCGAGGAGAAAGTGCAATTTTTGTCAAAACTCCTAAAACTGAAGTCAACTGTAAAATATTACATTCTTTGAAGAACAAGAAGGTGACTTTGGCTAATACTGATCCATTTACAGAAAGGAACAATCCACCTTTCAAAATGAAAATTTTCATTTACCATGATACACTAAAATTATTAAAAATTTAACAAACTATAAATTGTGATAATTAAATGCAAGTATTAACAATAACTCAGAGAAATGTGCTGTCTTTTACGTTATTTTGTTAGCACACAGTAGATTAAAACTAATTATAGTTTCAAGGTCTTAATCATTATGTAACTCAATGCTCACATCAGTCAATTTTCTAAAACTACTGCATACACATGGAACAAATGACTCGTGGTGCAACTGAACAACTAAAGGAGGGCTTCCACAATATTAGGGTGAATTTAAGCAAGACCTGAAAAGCCTGAATCAACCAGCCATAGCCTGTTAATGTTGTAAGTTAAACTGTCAAATCAAATCAACCTTAAGTTCTTACAAGTCTATAGGAAACTTACTTAAAAAAATTTAAATAAGAATCACCACCACCACTTCTAGGCATTACTGCATTATTTACTGCACTGCTCTCTTGAGATTGTTGGATGGTGTCTACTGGAAATTTGAAGCCATGTGGTTTTCAAAAAAGAAAAAGAAATTACAAATATTGAAGTAATCTTGGTATTGTTTAGATGTGCAAGAGAAGAAAAAATGAAGAGACTGCTACAGAAAAGAGATATGCATGAGTTTTCGCTTGTGATTTCATTTGAAAGTTAAACAAAAATCCTTCCTGGAAAGGCATCTCAAATTGATACTTAAATAAATAAAACATCAACAACCAAACACCAGCTTTTCCAAAGTAAAGTCACTGTGCTTGCAAAGAAAGTGCTACAGGGAAACAAGCAGATACCTAAACCTCTCTATACTATACAATGGTATTGATTTGAGAGAGTTTGGTATGCAGGAGAACTGCAAGACTGGATCCTAGGGAAATGAAAGGAAGCAATGACGCATTCTGATGCCTGGAATCTTTCCAATGAACAGAGGATTTGCTCCTGTGGGTTTTCCTAAAATTTCTCATGGCTAACAGAAAAGGAGGGGGGATCAAGGCTGACAAAGTATGAAGCATGTCCCAGTTTCCCCCCTCCTTGGTAGCGTATCCCCCTTGCCCTTCAATTACAGTGCTCTGCAGAGACCCTGGTAGATAACCAGAGAAAATGTTTCTGAATAAACAGTGCTAAGGGAATACAGAACTGGCCTCAACAACTGCACATAGGCAAGGGGGAAATGCTTCTACCACGTTAGTTACGGCCCTGGTCAATACACATCATGGGTTGCTCTCATTCATTCTACTGCAGGCTACAGCTCCGCTAACAATGCGTTATTCCCAGTCCTTCCTCTTGTCTACAGGCAAGTCCTTACTTATTCTTTCAACTATACCAACACAATGCTTGCAGAAATCAATTTTAAGATACTGAATTCTGACATACAAATGGATTAACAGATGACAACACACACTAAACGCATGTAGCATCTCCAGGATCTGAGATGGATTTGCAGGCATATATAACACAAGCAGAATTGACAAAAGATCCTTAATAAAGACTTCCCAACATTTATAAGTGTTATCTATCTGGATGTTTATCTATATATTTTTACAGTACATTGAAGTTGCTAGTAGAACAAAACTGCAGCCACTTAGACTGGAATTTGCCATGAGAAGAATTTATTTCCTTTGTGTCAGTATATGGGTCTTAGCCACTTCTGAAAGCGACAGTAGGAAAACCATTTTCTTTACTCCTACAGATGCCTAAGTTAACTACTTTGACAAGGCCCACTGCAGGAATGAAGTGGTGTTCTTGACTGTCACAGGTACAAAACACAAATAATTACATCCACTACTCTTCACTTTTGCCTAAAGAGACCAGAGTCTTTGATCCAGCTTTCCCTAGACAACCCCAAGGAAACAGAACAACTGTAATTCCCAAAGCCCCTGACCTCATGGGAGACAACATGTGCTGCCCTCGAAACTGTATTTCATCATCGGTTTTCTTCTGGGCAAGTGGCAGAGAAGTTTGCTACACAGAAGGGGACACAGAGGCCACAGTTCTGGGGCAGATAGACACTGGGAAAAGATTGTGATGCTGCTGCTCACAGAACATGTACCATGAATAATTCCTCTCACCTTCCCCTATACTCTCCCCCAGATTCTGCAGATTTGCAAATCTGCAAACTGACAACTACACAGAAATCCTAAAACAGGAAGTATTCTGACTATCTGAACTTAAATTTGAAACTAGCAATCATTCAAGAAGGCAGCACACATGGGCAACAAAGAGCACGCAGAACACAAAATTCAGTACATCTCTATTCAGTGGCAGGAAGGCATCTATTATCAGATGCAGAATGGGCCTGAAATGCAAAGAAAGCCAGCATTGTTGCAAGCGTTACTAGGAACATCCTAACTGCTCGTTACAAGTATTCAAAGAAATCTGAGCTGGGACAACCCCAAAACAGTATCTTTAAAACTGATAAACCGAAGTTTAATTCTTGTAATAAAACTGAAACCAAAGCAAGCACATAAAGTACATAAGGTACTATCCAGAAAACTCACGGATAAAAAAGAAACAAACAGCTAGAGGCTGGTCTTCACAGCCCATCTCGGCAAGCTCACTATAGAGAAGCAGTGAAAGATGCAGTCAGCCTTTTAGACATGGTTGTCTTGGAGACACCAGAACACACTGTATTGATGACAAAGGAAACAAAAAGCTGGATGCACTTTCTAAGGCTTTTAGTCTGCTCTCTTTCATGTGGAGTTTACGGAGGAGGGCCTCCCTGGGTTGGGTATGCAGAGAATGCTGGCAGCAGGACCAGCGCACTGAGGTAGAAAGCAGCACTTGCTTTGCACAGCATTTCATGCAGCCCCAGAGCACCCTTTATCCCCAGGAACGTGTGACATAGCACCTCCTGCAAACGAGACTCATGTTTACTCACTCTGAAGGCTTAACTCTGCACAAGTGTTAAACTCTTTCTCCTGAGGATCTTGAAGAGAAATAAAGAGGGCAGTTTGTGCAAGGAGCTGCTCTGGGCACTCCCTGCATTTATCAGAGTGATCTTCTGCTAGACTCATTTCAAACTATAGTCACAAATCTGGCAACATAGTTTGAGGTAACAGAGCCACAGCGTTTCCAGCAACTAGAAGAGAAACAGCTAATGGCATTTAGGCTGCAACTATGAAAACAACAAATTCTATCTCAGCGCAACTGAGAAAAAAATTTAAATGGAAAAATTTAAAAATTTAAAAATTTAAATGGAAGCTTATTTTTTTAAAGAGGCCCCGACCAGCAAATCCTTCCTATTCCAATTACCAAGTAACTCTTGTAACTCAGTAATGTGTAACTTCCATATCGAGTTCTGTTGGATCCTAGCTTTGCAAGGAGATAGACCAAGCATATAATTTTTGTCCCCCTTTAACCCGCTTGGAGAGGAAGGCTATCACCATGAAGCAGCACTCAGTCTGAACAGACCTCTTGTATGCTACACTGTAATATGTACATCGTGTACAAGGACCTGTTCAATTTGCAGTATTTTTCATTGATAATGTAATTCAGACCTACATCAGAGGATGCCATGACAACTATAGTAGCTACTGGCTTTAGAGACACACTGTCACATGCACCTATCAGTCCTTGAATTAAGTGCTAACACTTAAGTCTTGATGGATAGTGTGACAATGCAAGCCTGAATACATACACAACAAGGGCTCTGGCTCCCTGCCTCCACATCTAAACTCTTGCAGGACAGGTTACTTGCGAAGAGAGCGCAAGGTTTGTAGCTATTTCTCACAGGAAAGAAAAGATGGAAGGTCTCACTCTGCCACAGGTTGCCTGCTTGCATGAATGTTTATAAATTTCCTGATTTCATGGGCTGCTGACTTTTATATGCCCACTTTCAAATTCTGTGAGTACACCAAAACCTGTGCATGATGTATCAACATTTAGTTCTGACTGACAGTAGGATAGGGAAAGAGGAGATGAACAGGGAAAAATTGGTAATTTTCCACATCATAACCTCTTCTTCTTTCATGCTACTCCTCTCTTTTGTCTGTACAGTGGATTGAAAAGGAGGAAAGGACTAAGGCTACACAAGGATAGGTGTTAACTCCTTCCCTTCCCAGTCTGTTCTGACGGGTTATCAAATGGACAGGTAATACATACCTGACAAAGAGATACTGGAATGATCAGCACCACCACCATCATGCCCTAGAATACCTCTCAACATCTTTTCACAAAACTACATGTCTGTAGTAGATGATTGGTACCCTCTCAGAAGTATGACTGGCAATAGTCGAAAACCTGGGTCAAATGATGCAAGAGACACTCAACCTGATGGGATCAGCTGCTGCTGGTCTATTTCCAAATCAGAGCTGCCAACACAATAATGCAGCATTAACATCACCATCTCTCTTAATTTTAGCCCATATGTCTTGCCATTAAATGCAAAACAGTATACTGTATTAACTGAATTGCTGACAGCAGCTGTGTTTTTTGGGACCACTAAAAATCAAACTATTTATAGATACCACAATATGGATTTTGGAATCTCATTTCAGGCATCACATAGCTTAGACATACCCATACGCAGCCAAACAACATCAAGACAGAATACCTCTCAGCTGGACAGCCTATGGTTTCACCAAAGTTAAATAAAAAAAAAATAATCCAGAAATCCTGTCACCAGTGCAAAGTGTACCTCAAATGCCACCCAGAACACTGGCTGACTGTACCTTTTCCGGGGCTCGGTCTGTAATTGCTTTTCTGCTAAGGCTTCAAGCATCCTCCAGCAGTATCTTCTTGCTGAGGCATGTCACAAACAGGAGACACTGCCGTCCATCTTGTCTATACCCCTTTACACTCAGGACACAAAGCTTACTTAGGGGCTTGTCAGCATCAAGCAGTTATTTTTTATGTCTAATGTCATGGGTCTGTACTTGAAACAAACAAGAACTACCCAGCATCCCAGCTTTTTCTTGGGCACAAGCCAAGAATCTAAAGAATTTGGATTGACCACTTATGGCTGCAGCATCCTAATGACCAGTGCTTACACATTCTTTCTGAAGTACAGTCTTTGACTTGTCAATCATCTGTTTAATGCAAATCTGCCACTAATGCCTTAAAAATATATCAGTAGTGCAAGAATAAATCTGAAAACTGTGTTAGTTTCCCAGACTAGCCAATCTGGCAGGAAAAAAAAAAGTTTATTTGATGCATCATTTAGAGTCTCTTTGATGATGAGTAAATCAATACACTCTGTGTACAGATGACCTATTCCTTGTAGCAACCTTGTGTACCTGAAACATCTGTGACAGTACAATTCAGCAGGATTTATGAGGAAAAATATTCTCTCAGTAACATTAAACACCCAACTATCCAACAAGAAACACCAGTGGTACAGTACAAGATCCTGCCTCTCAAAGAGGGGCCCTCTTTTACAGATGCAGGTGAATCTTACACTCATGGTATCCTGATTCCTGCTGTGAAGTTTATAGGAACTAAACAGTCAAGTAGTACTATCACCATTTTGGACCTTGATGCCAACAGTAAAGACCAGGCTTAGAAATACACAAGTCTGTTTTCATGATGACACATGAGGCAGAACACACTATACAACATTCTTTCCCCATCCATTTCCATTTTTTAAATAAACAAAAGAAATATTACACAATATTCATATAGTAAACAATAGCATCCATTTCATGATGTTGCACTAGAGACACATTCTAACAGGCAGACAGAGCAAGGATGGATGAACAAGATAGGCACTTGCGTATGTTTTTGCATCAAAATCTCTTTTCAGGTTTGATGCCCTGCCACAGCCCACCTCCTTATTTTAGAGGATGTTCTCAAATTCTGCTCAGACTCTAGATGTTTTCACATATCAATCCACAGGCATTTGGTATAACAATTACACAATCACCATAATGTACATCCATGCTAAAGAAACTTTGTCAGCCCTTTAATCTTTCCGTAGATCCAATTCAAAAACCTCAAATCCACACACAAAAGTCTCCTCCTGACTCCCAGGGGAAAAAAAAATAAAATCTAATCCTACTTTTAAGGGAAATTATAATTAAGATCTTCTACCACATCTATTTATAGCTAGGTGCAGTTGAAAAGATAACAAACTTTCACTGATAGCTGAATTGTTCCATTGTGCCCATGCTATACTGGATGTCTATTAAAACTATTTCACCTTAGCAATGCTGGGAAACAGCAAATTAGAGGTTAGTTCCTTTGACAGTGTTCCCCTCTGCCCCAGCTCAAAACCTGTAGTATCTCTGCAGTTCAGTTTACCAGACCTTTTGTGAAGGTCTGTGCTCCATGTATCTGATGTGCACAGACAGACAAATTTCAAAGTTACCACTGACCCACCTACTACATCCTGGTACAACAAAACCTGAAATCAACAAAAAGGGGCATAACTGTAGAAAACAAACCTGGAATATTCTCTTCCTTCCTTTTCTCATATGAGAGAATGAAACTGGTCCCCTGTTAACATCTGTATGTTTTTTATATCAGCAGCAATCAGCCAATGATATCACAAGATTGCTGCCCAAAATATGTATTTGCAAACTAACGCATAACTTTTATTACTAAGTAGAACAGGTCTTCTCATTCTTTGCAGCAGAAACCACTTACTTCATTTATTCTGTTTTATGGGAATTCTGCTCCTTATTTAGACTTCAGCACTAAGGGCTGCATGGTTTATGGATATAATTCTAAATGCAGGTCTGTTTCCAATTTTCCAACGTCAAACCTTCACCTTAACAGATAAAGTCAGAATTACAGAAACAAAGGCAGGGGGGGCTGGAACTAGATGATCCTTTACAACCCTAACTATTCCATGATCATGGAGGAATTATGTTTGTGATGCAAATATACACAGTATTATATCACACAATCAAAAAGCAGATTTTGGAGCCCTAGCTAATATAAATCACCACGAGGTCATTTGTAGCATTTGCCCAATTGACTGGAAAGCAAGGCCTGAACCAGTAGAATCGTTTTTGCATTAATACAAATACTCTTGGTCAACTGGACTATTTACATGGTTTGAACTGGATATATGTATAAATCCTGGTGGAGAGGCAGTCCTGGACTGTTAACACATCTCTGTATTCATATAGTAGCTGAAATACTAAAGTGTTACACTCCTGCTGCTAAGATCACTTTTACAGCTCTAGCTGGTATTTACATCCATGCTGTTCCTGTGGTGGAAACTGCTAGGATAAAAAATTTTGCAGGAGATGCTAGCAAAAAGGTATGCATGACTGATTGCTTTATTTAGTTATCTGCTTCCAACGTAGTAAAAAATTACTTCAAACCCATCAGAGCAGGTTCTTAATGCTGTATTTTAACATTATTTTCTCTAGCTCATTTCCCCCCCTTTTTAAATCTGTGTATTACGTCCCTTTCCCATTTTCTGCAGCTAAATCCCTTTTCTATTGTGCAGACACAAAAAAAAAATGCAAAACAAGCCTGTATGCCTGCTGTGGGATTGTGTCACGGAAGCAGAGGGGAGTTCACTAGAATTACATACTGTCAGCTCTGCTCTACTCCCACTGATGCTCACAGAGAGTCTTACTGTACAGGAGGGAACCCAGATGCAAAGCTCTGGTAATACAGCAAGTCTGTATGGGAGGGAGGAGGAGGAGAAAAGCAAAATGGGAATCCTAGTGTATAATAAATATTAAGGATGCTGACTGTGTGCATAACAGCTTGCTAAGCAAAAGCAACAGGAATGATGGTGCCTATAATCAACGATCTTCCAATTTGCTTCCAAATTGTAGGTGTGTGTAACTCACGGAGTTGGGGGTAAATCATTGCTTAAACTCAGCAATGTCAAATAAACTATACATTCACAATTAAATGTTTTTCCCCTCTAATGAAATATTCATAACACAGAGTCTGACAAGTTCCTTTTCAGACAAAGATACAGCTAAGTACACTTCACAGAAAAGATCTGGTTGCCTATGAAGTTGTTAAAAAGACTGAGAACTACTTCAGTTCTCACAGGAGAGTCATTCAAGTTTCTGATGGACAGGAATCTTGTTTTCAAAATAATTTCAACATTTAAGAGTTCAAAATATATATGTTATTGCTATACTTATTCTAAAGTGGTCAAATAACTCCATTAGAAATTCTCTGGTAGAGTCAAAGTTTGCTAAAAGCTGCTGAAAAACTCTTTTTTCAAAGATTGTAACTAGTATCAGAAGTTATTTCAACTGACATCCACTTATATCAGAAGTTCATTTTGAGAGCAAGACAAACAGTAAATTGAAACTTTTTATATTAGCTTTTTCCATTGAAAACCCTTTGGCTTTTATCCAAAGATAAGCACACACATGCATACATTCAAAAGGACCATCAACAAGCATATTTTCAGAATTGCCCCAACAAGACTGATATTGTTAGTATCTGGGAATACACAAAAATACAAAATGTACTCAGTATGTAAAACAACAGGTTTTCCTGTATCTTAGGACATTTGCATTGTCTGTAGACACACTCATGCTCTACACACATATACTAATAAATATATATGGATGTGTATCAATGCCTTAGAACACTGAGTGCTATTTATCTCAGAACTAAGTGAACTGTTTATTTAAATCCTTTATATAGGGATGTTGTTGATGTATTTCATGTAAAGACTTATGTCTTCAACAGACTTCCAGAAAGTATCTGGCATATCTTCTACCTCATTTTCTACCCAATTTATCAAATAAATATAAGCATTTTAAAAATGGCAATGAATGGCTGAAGATGGTGGAATTAATTTCAACCAACTGTAGTGAGTCCAAACCTCTCATCATCTGGACGCTTTCAAGTACTCAACTGGAAGAGAAATTGCTTTCCTAAAGGGTTAAGACAGGCTGGGCAAACTGCCATCTAAAAATAACTCCCTCTCCACTGGAGAGGCCAGAAGCCCAGACAACGTACACAAGATGCTTAACAATGAAGGGTAAGTTTTATATGAAGAAGTATCTTTCATTAGGCAAATTCACATAGTTTAAAAAAAATGACACGGGATTTAGGGCACACAAACCCTTTTTTGTTTTAAAATCCCACAACGTTATTCTCAGCTGAGCAAGTACTCTTATTTTGGAGCTAAGGAATGATGAACGTACAAAATCAAGAGATTTTTGTCCAAGGTTACTGTGCAAACCACCAGCAAACTCAGATCAAAGATCACGTGGTTCTGGATGCACATTTGGGGGGCTCAGCTAACACCGCTTCTCTGCTACTTCTGAAATACGTGCACTGAACAAAGAGACACTTGTGAAAATGCTTTAAGTGAGTTTTTGCAAGGCACAATTCCAAACATGAAGGTACTTTGGCGTCACCCACCAAACATACACATTGGCTGCTGCTAATAAATGAAACTGGTTCAAGCCACAAGAAAACCCCACGCCCCACCAGTACCGTATGTATGGTTTTAAAATGGTCTAATCCACCTATGTAAGTGTTTTGACAAACTCAAAGCACAACCATCTGAAAGGAGGAGCAAGGGTTTTTTTCCTTTTGTTTTGTTTGTGGTATTTTTGAATGAAAATTTTAACCTCACAATGAAACAGATTTGTCGTTAGTAAGATTAACTGGACAGAAACAAGAGCCTGCTTTTAGGCAGTGTTTCTGAAAAGGAGTGAGTCAGTACAGATCAGAAATGCCTTATACATACAGATATCCAGAGGAAAAAAATTACTGAAAAAATTGTTTACATTTTGGAGGTTGAGACTGCCTACAGGTAAAATAGTCTAGCTGAGAAGTAGTGTCTAAGGGTGACCGGTCTTTCAGAAGCCTCCGATATAGCCCTTCCAGTAAGCCATAGCGAGATATCTGTGTACTTGTCCCTCAGGGACTCCTACACAAGTCCTGACCTTGAATGGTTACCAGCTGGCCTGGCAAAGGCTCCTGCCACGGGATCTGAAATAGCCTTGACCATATACCCAGTGTGGGTTGCAATTAGCACTGCCACTTGACAAGGAGTAATGTCTTCTCTAGTTTGCGTCGCAGTTGACAGGCACAAACAAAAAGCTTCCCACAAACTGTTGAGCAGTACCCAACATAGCAGGAACAATCTGGAGGGAAGCATTAATAGGCCACTGAAGAAAACTGTGATGAGCTAAGTATGAAACAACAACAGAAATAGTGGAAGATTGCAAAACAAGGGCATAAGGCCTAATATGAGAAGATGTGCCAGCTGGAAGCAGGAAGGAGCTAACGCTAGAAAGGAGAGATCACAACACAATTCTTAGAGCAATGAATTAGATAAATGTATCAGGCTCCCTTTGTCTCTAGGCTGCATTTAGCTTCATTGCGTATCTAGGGACGCTGCCCCACCATTCACTGTGCTCCTTGCCTTGTTCTCAGCAGACAGAAGCACGCTATGCCACCAGCTCTCATCCCCCTCCCAATGAAGGGGGCCCACAAACCTACATTCAAACTCACACAGGCTCAGATGGAAAGAGGCTGTTGATTCCTTTACCTTTCTCTTTCCATAACCTCTAAGATATACCTCTAAAACATAAGTCTGAAGTTTACAAACTGGACATCATGCCACTAAGCACTGCAGACAGGCTGGGAAGCAACACCTTCCCAAAGAGCACTTTGTAGAGGCTCTGTTCTACTCCTGGTACAACCCCATAGGGTTACAGGGGAAGCTATTAAGACTAAAGGGCATGGAACAAAGCTCAGTTAGAATACAGAGCAAAGTTTCAAGTTCATACATCTATCATTTATGGGAAAAAAAGTGACTAGCGATTACAGAGGGAAATCAAGGATGAAACGGAAGAGATGCCATGAACTTTTTTCCAATATTCTGAACTTTGGGATATATTTCTTCCCTTTGTGTTGATAAAATCTCCCATAACCATTGAAGCTACTGAAAACACACCATTTATCTCAAAATGCCCAAGCAGTCAACCAAAACATGCATTTGGACAACTATGACAAGGCACTTCCCAATCAGGTGTAAAAGAGTACCAGCTGCTAAATACTGGCTAAGTATCTGACACTCCTACTCTTAGAGAAGCCAGTCTTAGAGAAAGACATCTCCTTCTTTAGAAAAGGTGGTTTTAGTATTTTTGAAAATTTCTGAGATTTGAGGTAAGAAATGCACACAGACAGAAGGGAGCAAAATTAACAGCTGGAAGCTGAGCCCTTCACACAAGCTGGCAGAAGAGATCACCTACTTATTCTTAAAAAAAATATCTAACTGCAAAAGATCCATTGAAGGATGTCTGTTCAAGTTATGTATCAGAGGTGCCCCTGCCATTTGTGCTTTGAGCTTAGGAAATAAATCATGTATGGTTTAGTACTTCCTCATTTATTCTATTGATATATTTAAGAAATTTGACTCAGCTTCTTCAAAAGTTGTTCTTCCACTAACAAAAGCAAGAGAAACATATACCAGCACAAAGGAGTAAGTACCAGACGAGTCCTTTCATAGACATAAACAGGCAACTACAGACTTAAATAAGCTCATGTTTTATGTACTTCGGTAGATTAGAGATCAGCCTCAGATGATGCAGAAGGTGGGACATGAGGGCCATAGGCTGTTACAGCAAGGCTCCTAGGTCTGCTCCGCTTCACAAATTATTTATATAGTTCATAAGAGTTCTCATTTGATAAGCATTTCACTAAATAGCCTACGTGGTAAATTGACTGACCAGAAAAAAATCAGTGCAGAATTCTGTCCTGCATCACATCAATAACATCTATAAGGCTATTCTCAGCTGCCAGCATTGCAAAAGTGCTTTCTAGCTGTAGAAAAATTCTCACAATCTGGACATATAAACCACTTAACACCAGTCATGCAAAAATTGCTATTAAAATAAACATCCACTATTCCTTCTGCATTCAGCAACTACCTTTAGTGGTAACAGTTACGCCATTACACCTGCATGGACAAACATGGTATCTTCCATCCTGTCACTGACAGATAGATGATCACTGTGATGATGATGATTTATAGTGACCACATTTAATAAGACTGCATAGTGAAGAATGCAATGCTTCCCTGTGAACTTGCTTAAGTAACTGATGAGGCTAGAATGGGATTTACAAGCCAAACAGTTTGAGATAAGAACAAAAGAATGCACTTGGTTTAAAGAAATCACTTTGCTTTTCTAAGACATCTCAGAACAAGTTAAGGCTTTATAAATTCTACAACAGCACAGATGCAAGCTGCTTTCAGAGTCACCCTTAGCACTTCCAGTAGCAAATAATGCCTGTAGATAAGTATGTACTTGAGGGTTTGATTTGCCTCTCAAAAGTTTGTGAACCTGTTTCTTACCCTTTGTAGGTTGTTACTTCAAAGGTAGTTTAAAGAGTTAGAAAATAAGTATCAATTAAAAAGAAATCCAAAAGTAATTCTGAGGAGCAGGGCAGATCATACTTTTGCTTTAACAACAGACTTCACAGGTTTCCTGCATTTCAAACAGCGATATTCCAACTGCTAAACCCTTTTCATGCATTCTGTAATACATTAGGTGTCAGGTACCCAGACTGACCATTTCATTATAGGTTTCAAACTCTGTCACATTTTCTTTCCAAAAAAGCCTGAAACTTTACATTTCATTGACTTTTACTTACAAGTCCATCTATGCCCTTCCCTTGCCTTTCCCCCACTATACTGGCTTCTGTGGTGCTAAACAACCTGCTGTTTTGTTGATTAATACCTCAGTGGCTTTTTGCTGAACAGAGAAAGCTGAAAAATAAGAAAGCAAGCCCACAAATCTCTGTTTCTCTGGGTATATCCAGCCCAGTTACTTATCAGCATTATTATCCCAGGAACAGAAAACTGTTCTGAGAGAAACAGCATAGAAGTTGAAGAAAGATTTACTGTTTGGCCCTAAAAAGTATTCGCTGAACAGCCAGACAGATAACAATACAGAAACGACTATGTCCATCTTCTAGCGATAAGCTTGCCCCATTATCTTGTATTTCTCTACAACTAGCTTTTCTGCAGTAAATACCAACATTCAGAAACAAATCAAATGCTACTTTAAGCACTCCTATTTCTTCTAATCTCTCAGAAAGGGCTGCTCCATTGTCTTGCTTCTGATCATTTAGAGGTTAGGCTAATATGTTACTTCTGAAATCAACTCAAGTGGCACACACACAAAAAACTTCAAGGACTGTTAAGTGCACAAGCTACCACTGGACACAATCCTAGCAAAGAGGTAAGATTGTGGCTATTGTTATTCATTACTAAGGTGGACAAGAAACATTCCTATGTTTACACTATGGAAAACAATCCCTTCAAGCTCTGGATTTGAAGTGAGCAACAAGTAAAACTGCAAAATACTGTTTTGTTGGGGTGTTTTTGTTCGGGTTTTTTTTGTTTGTTTGGGGTTTGTTTAGTTTTGGTTGGTTTGGGGTTGGTTTTTTTTTTTTTTTCCCTTAGAAATCACTTTTAATGGGTTAAAGCATCTTATAAATCATACAGTTTATACATGGTTAATTTTGCAAGCAACGGGGGAAAAAAACACCAGCATTTTATATAACGATTTAGTTTCAATTCAAATTATTGCCTCTTCTGCAACAGAGATACAGGAATATTCATTTCCTTAATGCTTTTACATTTCTTCTCCTAAAATAAAATTTTCAGGACAAGGTATGCTAGATAATGTGTAACAGGCATAATATTTTTAGCCTATATATGATAAAGAGATGATAAATACTATGAGAAAACCAGGGTTACCTCAGGACTATGAGATGTCAGGTAAAATTCTGGATCTCCCTTTGAACTTGTAAGAATTATAGGCTAATCT
>JANHGB010051873.1:0-41061 GCA_026283785.1 Coracopsis vasa | reverse complement strand
CTTATATCCAATCTAAACTTCCCCTGCTTAAGTTTTAACCTGTTACCCCTTGTCCTATCACTACAGTCCCTAATGAAGAGTCCATCCCCAGCATCCCCATAGTCCCCCTTCAGATACTGGAAAGCTGCTATGAGGTCTCCACCCAGCCTTCTCTTCTCCAGCCTGAACAGCCCCAGCTTTCTCAGCCTATCTTCACCAACTGATATAGGAAAGCTAATCTTTTGCTATAATTATTTTCATAATGCATAATGTACTTTGGTGACAGGAATATGACCAACTGATACTTCCTCTAGTCTGGAATCATACTGGTACATACTATGGTTAGATATAATACTACTATGAATTGTCATATGCTTCCAATTCTGAAATCTGCTGGGAATAAAACTCACAGACTGCGATATTGATAAGAGCCTTCTGCCAACTTATTAGCAAGAAAACAAGTGTATCTTGTAGCAATTGGGTTGTGTTAAGAATGTCAATTTTAGGAAAAAAACCCAAACATATAAGAACACTTGCTATAGGGTTAAGTTTAGGCAGAAGAAAATGGCACAGCTCTATACCGTAGAAATACGCCATGTTCTGCTTGATTAAAACAGTTTTATAGAATTATTTATGAGAAAACGCAAAGGCTTAAAGGTCATAGTCAGCTACCTGATGTTGTGAGAATCTGTTGCAAAGCCAAATAGCACAAAGATAGTTAGCAGAAATTGATGCATAAAGATGACTCATGCATCATAAGAGATTAGTAGAAAGAGTTAAAAGGGAAATAATACTGTGAGGGAAATCAAAGGAATAATATTTCAAAGAGGGGAAAACAGGAATTTTCTTTAAACATCAAACAGGTAAGATACCCTTAACATGAATTTTCACAGAATGAATAATAGTAAACAATATGAAATATAACTAGATGACAAGGGAATTTTAGCCTAAGAGCATCCTATATTAGAACCAATTTAGGAAAAAAATAAAAGCTTTATATCTTCATGTGGCAACAACCATGTCATTTCTGCCTTCTCTCTTGATATTCTGCTGAGACATCTCTCTGTAGACCTTTCTAACATATTTGGCTTAGCAAACACTTTAGTTTTGAATATAGAGCAGAGGGAATTATTGATCTACATATCACTCAACTGCACTTGAAATACTTCAAAATCTTACGCTTTAAAAGAGACGCATCTTTGTATAAACAATAAAAGTATATTCAATACTAGCTATTTTAGAAAAAAATTCTGGCTATTTAACGAACAATTTCATTAAAAATTTTTGTTGATCATTGAAAGCTTTGGTAGCCTTAACTTTTCTAGAAGCTGAAGGTGATGACAGAATAATATTTCTGAACTCTCCATGGTATTAGATGGACACATATAGTTTATACACATATAGTTTATGCCTTCTCCACATAACAAGTAATCAGAGCTCCATATCATACTTTACAGTCATGTACCAGAGGTGAAGATAACTGACAGTCATTTTGCTAAATGTATTGAGTGGGTGCCTTTTTTAAGCCCATATGGATCAAAAATAAAAATATACTAGCTGCTGAAATTGGTGAATGGTTCAAAATAGCAGGAAGGGGAAAGTCTAAATTTGCATTCTGCCACATGTGCTACAGTACCTTATACTGATACTGGTTTCTCAAGAAATGTCAGAACACTTCCACTTTATCTGAATTTTTCTGAGAATATTTTGGCAGAAGATCTGCAAGAAATTACATCAAATAAATCAAATCAAACATACTGTCACAGAATTGTCATCTAGAGCTCATTTGATAGCCTAATAGATGCAACATATCTGAAAAGCAGAGGTAAAGATTCGGCATATTTAAAATTATATTGAAAGGAATAGGAAGACCTGGGATGTATTACACTAATATGAACTGATCGCTCCAGCAAGTTTTTTGTTTCTTTTCCATAAGATGTTTTCCTAATTAGCACAATTATTTGCATTGAAATGAAGCCTTGCTTTTGTCAAATACCAACTGATGTTTTGGAGATCACTGCTGATCAAAACGCTATAGTTTGCACATTGTTATTCTTGATTTTTAAATTTTTTTTTCAGTTAATATTTTCAATGTCAAAATACTTTTTCACAAGAACTTTACACTAAATTTGTGATTGTAAAATGAAATTTTTGGTGTCTGATTTTAACCAACATATTTTGTGGCTAAATCCTTTTTGTTCATAATTCTCCAGAAATGTGGTAATCAGTGCAGTACTAAAATAATGGAAAATAACCAGTGTACAGGAGGCCCACTTCAAATGTGTGTTTCACCAGGAATTAATTATACACAAAATTAAGACCCATCAGGAGTGGGAGTTGTTTATTTGTTTGTTTGCTTATAATGTGAAACATACATTAACTCATTTGCAGGAATGGGATGAGGAATTTGGGGCAAATTCAAATACCGTTGGAAAGTTAACTCTGAATTGCTGATTAAAAATATGTTTTAAAGAGATCTTCATAAACTTTATATTCTATATTCTTTTTTTTTATTCTATGTTTTTTTAAAATTTAGCTGCTTATAGTTCAGAAAAAAATTGGGACAATAAGAGATTATAATTAACATCCTTATCTTGTGCTGCTATTCAGAGAGGCATTTTTGTCAAGTATTTCTGCTAGTTACTACACTTGTTAGAGTTGGTATATGATAATAAGACCCATTTGTGCAAACTGACACAAAACCGGATTTAATGAATGCAGTGAGAAGGTAATGTTAAATAGCTTTATGAAGTACTTCTTTAAATCCAAAGGAATCATTGTCCATAGAAGCCAGTTGTTATAAGGGATTATATGAAAGAGAGATTTGAAAAGCTTTATATTATTAATGTGTAAAGAAACTGAAGGAAAAAATTTCACTTCCTTTTTTTGGACTTAATGAAATTTTGATCACAATTCAGAGAACCTCTTTTCTCTCCTGTTTACAATGGAAAAAGAAAGGGGAAAAATATCACACTTGATGCCTCCGCAGAGGTTTCTACACCCTCAAGTTGGGTGTTAATTTGGCTTTGAACATAAGTGAGAGATAGAGCTAAAAGCTCTGGAGGATGGAGCTCTTACCAGTGGAAACAATTTCTGCTCCCAGTGACTAACTCACTTTGAAAACTTCCTGCTCATTTGGAAACTTCTGCTCATTTTCACTATTTCCCTTCTCAGACGTCTCAGTATCTTTAGTTGTTACTCATGAGAAACTACAAAGCATAAAAAATTTGGGGGTTTTAATATCTTTTTTCTTAATGACTGAAGATTTCTATTTATTAAAAAAAAAAAACACAAACAAAAAAAACAACAAAAAAACCCCAAAAAAGCTTCCTCTTTTGTTTTTATATCATCCAAAGCATGATCAATTTTTACTGTCAAATTGAAGGCAATTTCCAAAAGATGCCTTTCCTGAGTCACTGGAATAATTTAACCAACTTCACTTTGCATTAAATAGATCACTTATATTAAAATGTTAAAATTATTCTGTTTCACCATGTAAACTTGGTAAATGCTTCAGTTAACATCTTTGAGACCCTCACAAGAGCTATCAAAACAAGGAAGACTAGGCTAGAGCTCTTTAGAAATGTGTTCTTAGTCAAATGAACAAATAAAGGAGCTAACATTCAAAATTAAGTACATCTTTTGCATCTCATTTTTGTATGCATTTTATTCTAATGGACACAGAACAGAATTATAAGAAAATGACTGGGTTTTACAGAGTGGTGTGAAAAACAGTTGACAGGTCTGCTGATAGAATTACATGTTTCTGAATAGCTGTTGTTTTTCACACCTAGATTCTATCAAACTTGTGGGAATCACGGCTCCCTTCTTTATTAAATGTGCTTTCAGCTTCAAGGCTGCAGACAAAAAACATCTAAATACATGAGTAGGTTCAGATGCATCTCTCTATTTGTTTTACCTACTTTTTTGAAAACTGGAGATGACTGGAGCTCTTCAACTCTTAGGTTTTATTTCTGTTTCTCTTCCAAGATGAGAAGTGTTGGTGAAGTTTTGCAGGATACTGTAGCTATTTTGGAAGAAAGTGCAGATTCTGTTTCCATAGCACCCTTTTCCTATCACATTTTGTTGTTCTTAAATTCCTCCTTCGTAAAGCAGGTTTCTTTTCTTCTGTTATCTATATAACTTAACAGAGAAAATATATAGATTTATGAATATTTTTTTTAAGTCCTTCAAAAGTCTTTTAAAGTTCTTCAGAAGAAGTTAGATCTCAACAGCAGAAACTTTATATGAGAATGAAATAAGCACTAAATGTTTGCCAACATCTCAAGCCCAGATAAATCACTCTGTCTATGGCTGTTTTGAGAAAGAACCAGCTACAGGTACTGTAAACATTTTATAATCTGAAAAAAAAAAATCAACTGAAGAGGTTAAAACCGTATTTCATGGAGAAAAAGGTCTTTTTTAAATGTAAGCACCCTAATTCAAGCCAAGAACTGCACTGTGACTCCACCTGACGTAAAGTTAAAAAGCCATTAGAGGTCCAAGGCCAAAATGATAACTGTGATTTGTTAATAGGCTTAATTAGAGACAATTCCAGGCCACTGCCAAAAGGGGTGTAGATCTCATTTCAACTCTCTTTAAATCCTTTTCCTTTCCCTTATTTGTGTGTGAGCAATGACAGAGTTTCCAGGCAGGAGCCTGCATTAGTCATTAGCACTCATGCTGCATGCAAACTCCACATCAGAGCCTCAGTTTCAGCCCTGAGTGTTTCTCTATTAAGATCAGAAACTGCTGATGAGAAACTCTGGCTTTTCTAGGGTCAGTGCAGAGAGGGAAGTACTGCCCCATGTCTAAGACTAACCTGAAGTCTGTATCCTTATTGGATAGAAGGAATCCCAGTCATGCATCTCCAATCACCCTTTACTTTGTACAGGCACTGGTCTGTTGGACACCCCACACCTATTCATTTCTGGCAAGATAATTGTGGTGTTTTTTTTCGGTTTGTTTGTAGAACTAGCTCTCTGCTAGCTTTAGCTCTGAGCCACCCCACTGCAGAGTCAGTCAAGCCCCAGCACTGGTGTAAGGCAGAGCAGGACCTATTTCACTAGTTTATCTTGTCGTGAAATGGTGGGGTTTGGCTCAGCTACCAGCAGTGTTTCTGTGGGTTCTCACTGGCTGCTCTTCTGAGAATAAACATGCTTCCTTGACAAGTGCATGTACACAGCGTTTCGGATCAGTCTTGCCAGTGCTCACCTGTCACTTGACAAATTGCCAAATTTCTACTCAGGCACTGCAAAACCAAATTAGCATAATTAAGTTCAGAGTCAGAGCAATTGTTCTTCATATGCATTAGGCCTGAAATGTGCTGCTTCTGTTTAAGACCTGAAAAAGTCTTGTATGCCTGAAAGCTTGTAATTCCCTAGCTATATTAATTGCTCCAATAAAATGTATTACTTCTCCCTATGAACATTGTTCCACTGTACAAGATCTAATAAAAATTAACATTTTACTACTGTTTAATAAACCTGCCTCTACTCTTGCTTGAACCTGGATGCCTCGTGAGCAATGTCCTTTCTGCAGCTCACACTTGTCTTTTGAAAATGAGCAGCTGGTGTTATTTCACTATAAACACTAACACTCCCTTTAAACTGTTTTTTAAAATGTACTAAGGATTTGTTGTTGTTGTTAAGATTATTTAACCTGTGTACAACCATATGTAATGAAGCCTTATAACTGCAGAATCAAATGCACAGAAATTCAGGATATGCTGGAGGTGTCCAACAGTATTGTCAGCTTGGCCATGTTTTCTTTTCCTGTCCAAATGATGCCTCAGAGAATTGCTTTTTCAGTAAAAGCTATATTTTACAGTATATAAGGCATCTAATGCTGTTAAATTTTCTCTTTGTGTCCATTTTTTTTCTTGTCAGTCTGTTTCCTACTTGTCATATGGTCTTTTTATAGAGGTATCAGTCAAACAATGAAAAATAAGTAGCTATGAATATTAATTTTAAAAATAAATTTATTCCAATCCTTCTCATGGATCTATTGTGTTTGTTTCCTGTGGTCACAGAGCTGAATTTTACCAACACAATTGTTTATGTAAAGAGAATTTTGAAGTCACTTGAAGGAGCACACGTTGACAATACACCCTGAATTTGCAAGCAGAAGTGTCAGGAGTACTTGATCACTCATCCAGAGAGAGAATAGGAACAAAAATCCCAGGCTGGCTGAGGACAATGGCCACAAAGAGGAAATCATACAGCAAACACAAAGAAATGAGGAATGAGTGGAATTTTAGGACTTAATGTAGCTAAGTTCATTTATAAGGGAGAATTAACAGAAAAAGAATTTTTGTATTCAATAAATAATAACCATAAGAAAAACTTGGCATTGGGTTACTGCCCAGCTGAAAATTAGAATTCTCGGATAACTGATGAAAGTAAATGAGCAATAACCACTTGTGCTTTTTGGAAAGGACAACAATGACTTCAATTACAGAAGGTTTCAGATATGGCTCTTTCACCTTTTAGCTTGAGGTGGAGTACAGTTGTAGTGGGAGCACAGCTTGCAACCATGCCTTGGAGGGTGGAATTTGAGGTGAGCCCTTAGTTACACACAGCTGCAAGTGGAGAAAATGGTCCTTTGATAGGCCTTAACGACTTTACCCAGACAGACGTATCTGAGAAATTCAGATGATTGGGTGGTAAATAAAAAAGTTATAGAACAATGAAGTATTTAATGTGTGAGCTTATTTGACCCAAAGAGATTTCTAGAATGAGCCCTTGCACTCAAAAAACTTCCCTAGTAAGCTGTAGTCACTGGTGATTTAGGAAGTTGTGATTGATAAAAATCAAATTAATTATTAGGGGAAATAAAATCACATGTTACAGAAAATATATGTATAATAATTTTAATTTTCTTATCTGAGAATTAATTTGATTCCCAAATTGGTATATTTCAGATGAGATCATTGCTGAAAGATATAACTTTCCCGTTTATATATAGGAGAGTTATATCTAGTGTCTCTAATTTACTATGAAGAATATGTTGCAGTGACTCCTAATTTTCAGACTTCTTGAGTATTTAAATGAAAGGGTAGACCAGATTTTATTTTTTTGAATATGAGTTTGTCAGTTCAGGCAGCATCCTGTCCAAGGCAGCATTGGAAACTCAGGCACTGTGATCCGAATTCCACTCTGGAAGCTAAAATATTTTAACACTGATGAAATTTACAGGATTTAGCTATTAATGACCTAAATTAAGGGGTTTTTTAGGTAAAGTTTTAATACAAAAAGCCTATAGAAAAGTCACAGTCTTGTTTGTTTTTTTGTTTTGTGGGTTGTTGGGTTTTTTTGCTGCTGTTGGTAGTGGTGGTAGTTCTTTGTTTGTTTTGGTTTTTTCCACATTTGGAAAAACTATTCTGTTGCAACTAAGTATATTGCAATATATACTACTTCATTAGGAAGGCAACTGCATTCATTAAATTAATAAAATGCCCTGCTATTGTGATATGCAATGGGTTCACTAAAATCATTGTCACAATAGAAAAAACAGACAGTATACAGTAGAAAAGGGAGAGAGAATAAACACAAGCATCTCATAAAGGGATATTAATTCAAGCTGGTAAATCTGTTATTCAGAGTTTAATAAGCTTATACAGTGATAAGTCTGAATGAGAGAAAGGTGCAGCCCAGGACTTCTTAAACCATTTAAATCTTATTTGAGTAATATTTTTTCACCAATAGGAAAAGTTTCTGTCACTTACCATTTGGATCATGTGAATAAAATACTAACTGAAAATAGGAGGAGGAAGAAATGAAAAATGTGGAGGAAAAAGAACAATTTCTCGTTCAGAAGAATAAGACTTTATTACTCTAAGGTCCATTTCTGAGTCATAATTAAAACTCACCAAGTATATGTGTGAGTGCTAACTGCAGACACCATGATGTATTTTTCGCTTGTCATTATTAGATTGAGAAAATTTTAATAAGAAATATAATGGGCATTAAATTACTTAGTGTTAGTTTTATACAGAAATAATAGTATTGTATTACTGAGACCAGTGCTAAGTAGCTCATAAGCACTAAGCAACACTTTCCCTTGTCTTAGTATTAGTTATTCCTCCTGCCTTTTATACCAGTACCTATTTAATTGTCATTACTTTTAGGAAGAATATATGGAATAGCAGAAAGCAGCATATGCTGTTTCAATGTCTTTTGTGGCTACAGGGGAAGAAGGGGCAGAAGGAGAAGTATTGAAGTGCTATATGGATATTTTCACTTCTGTGTCCGTAAGTCTGTGCCATAAAGGAACGAAAATGTGGTATCATTTGACAGGTGTTGATTATACGCCATACGCATCATGCAAACCAATGATGATATTAGGTTTCATGAACAATTAATGTAGTTAACAGCAGTAGTAGAGAATGAAATTTCTAGGTTGATTGGTGTCTTGTTTTGTAGAGAAAAATATATCATTATATATATTATACATTATATATTATATATTATACATTATACATTACATATTATATATTATACATTATATATTATATATTAGCATTATGATCCTTCAGGATTCCAGGGTATTGCCAGCCCAGACCAGACACCTGCAGCCTCCATGTTCTGATAATACAATCCAAGACAGAAAAATTCCTGAGTACTTTTCCCCTCTTCAGTGAAGATTTTTGATTCACAGCAGTGAGAAAAGAGGAATTACTGCAATTACAGCTTGGAAATTTTATTTTGAAAAGCAGGGGGGCAGTTCAGTTCCATTATTCTAGTTTGCCCAAATTTTTTTCTTTGATTGATTTTGGTTTTTTTGTCTACATAAAAAATTTGCTGGTGAAAATATGGGAAGCTTTCTTGTCTGGACAGGCTTAACATCATGATAGTTACAATTATTAATCAATACCATTTTCTCAAGATATTCATGGAGTTATTCCATTTTATCTACCTGTATATTTTGCACCTGGTGTAGAAACAATCATACCTTTGGGGTCCAGGAATATATTGTAAGGTATGTGTGATTTTGCTATTAATTCTATGACTTGATTTGATTCATATTTCAGTGCAATTCTAATGACTTAGATTAAGGTTCTCCTGTTTTTAATCTAGTCATGGCTCATATGAAGAGTAGTATGCTGCTGGGAAGACATCATAACATGCTCTGTTCCTATAAACAGCCATGTTCTTTGTCCTTCTGCTTAGAAAATAAATCCATAAGAACAAACACCTCTTGCTTTCTTAGGTGGCAGCAGGTCTAATGTGAAATAGCAGCACAGCAGTACTGCAAAGTGATAAACCATGTCACCATATTGCAAAGTGATGAACCACATACTTAACTCCAGTTAACTTTCAGCCCTCTGAAAAGTATAAAGTCACAAGGTGTTTATAGTGTGTGGGAATTAAAGCCTATGAATCATGCGCACTTTCGTACCCAGCACACAGATCTTCAGAGATTACTCACACTGGCAACAAACATGCTTACTCTGCAGGCTGGATCTCTAGTAGCCTTTGGAGAATTCTCTAATTTGGCCCTTTCTTGCAGGCAGACAGACAGTCAGTTCCTTTTCCCAGACCATTGTGGAGGTTTAGAATAACTCCTCTTTTGGCAAGAGAGTGAGGAGGAAAAGTGAAGTTAACAGCAGTGCTCTGCTGGGAATACTCAGTTTACTGAAAAGAGTGGTGAGTGACTGATAGTTGCCTTGTGGTCCACCCTGTGAAGGTTATGTTGCTTTATTTGAAAGCTCTGCCTGGGAAATATGCTTGGCAAAGCTTCTGATTCATTGCTGGTATCAAAGTCTGAATAGTTCTGGAAGGTGTTGCTGATGAGGCCAAACTAGCATAGCTGGGATAAAGAAAGCCAGTATAATTCAAGGTTATATGACATTTTCCCAAGGTGTCTTGTTTGTTGGTTTGGTTTGGTTTGGGGTTTTCTGCTTGTTTCTCTTTTTTCTTTTTTTTTTTTTCCTCCTTGTTTTTTCCTTTCCTGGTGAACATTCTGGAGATCAAACAGTTGATTCCATAGAATGTCCCTGAGAGAAATGAGGAAAGCCTCATTCAGTGGGTTCTATGGGAACAAACAGTTAGATGCATTCTAACCTCAGAGCAGGGTTAAAGAGTTTATGAGAGATTAAGGGTGAAAACATGCTGCCTGAGTAAAAATAGCTCTTCCAGCTTCAATAAAAGAAGTGCATTAGTAGTAGTTCAGCCAGAAAGCTGAAAGTGCACTGTAGAAGGAAATAAGGTGTGGGTAAACTCGGAGTGTTAGAGACAGATTTTGGAGAGCAGATGGCAGTGTTGCATGGCACTCATACATACGCTAAAACTCCAGCCATGGGCTGACCAGACTTGGGAGAAAGGTACTCATAAGTGAAGTGGAAGTATGATTCTACACAGGAAAAAAGAAGGCTGAAATTTTTCCTGCACATGAATGTGGCACTGGATGGTTCAGATATATTTTGTTCTTCAGGAAATAAGAATAGCAGTGAACTGCACTCTTTAAAAGCAATGTAATCCAGTCTTTTCACTATTCTGTTGCTCACAGAGATGGAAGACTAACTGCACAGCTTAGAAGACCAGCCCTGGTGTTGACTCTAAACAATTACAAGACCCCAAATAAGCAGGTGATCAATAAAGAACAGACTGGATGGATGAATGAGCATCCTAGGACTTCAATGGGAGAAAAAAACCCTTTAGGATATCAGCTGCATCTTGAGTCATTTACAACCCTTAAAAACATACACAACAGTGGGCAGTGCTTCTCAAGGAACTATACCAAGTAAAGCATGCCTGGCTGTCATTCCAGCATGAACAGTGTTTATACAATATAGTGAAATAAATAGCTATATGTGCAATAAATGGGGGATATCTTGCCATTGATTTTGGCTTTTCTTTCTTTATGAAGGGCATAAATATTGGTTTATGCCTTTACACAGGCTAAAAGCCAAATTGATTTGAATTCTGAAGTAGATATAATAGCTGTAACTCAACATCAATGCTTTAATCCAGACACATTTCATTCTTTTTATCTCTCACCCTCTTTCATACCATTTCTTTTTAAACTGTCTTAAAATTAATTCAAAAAACCTATCTTCAAGTGATTGAAATGACAGTCTGCCCAGAGGGGAAAAATCATTAAAATGATCTGAAGTCAACTAAGTTTAATGAAAATTAATATATTGAAACAAATGTAATGTGACATCTGATATTTCTAAAATAATTGATTTCCATTTCTTAAATTAAACAACTGCAGCTCAGCATTATGGTTCACAGCACTCTTTCCTTTTTAGGTCCAAGGAACATGGCTTACACTTAATAGATGGTAGTGTACAACCAGATTTAAAATATATGGCTTGTGGAAGAGAAAAGCCATCAAGAAATGTTATACTGGATGAAAAAATATGAAAAACATCATAAAACTATTCTTTCACTGCTAAATTTTAACAACTTATGGTACAATATATGTCTGCAGTTATATACTCAAATTTTAAGGTATCAAAATTAATTATTTTTTACACACAATATTAACTGCAGGAAATAGCCTCAAGATTGTAAGAATTAATTTTTTTTGTCTAAATTTGGGATTCATTTGTCTGTATTTCATGATGTGTTAAAAAATGATCAGGGTTTGAGCAACCTCTCCTGACATTTAGTCGCAAAGCCCTTGGTTGTGAGAGGAGGTAAGTCAAGGGATGAAGGAGATACAAGGCACAGCATTCAAACTGAGTCATGTGGAGGAAGACTGTACGCATGCTAACACCCTGAGAAGACTTCCCAGCTGTTGGCCTTTGCCCTCAGGTTTTGGCAAAACAATAGATCTCCACCAATTCCTATTCTTTTCCTCTTTTCCAAAACCTGAGCCCTCTTTTCCAAAACAAAACATGTGCCCATAGCCCAGACTGTAGTCTAGGTTAGGCTGTGTAATAAGCAGATGCAGTTCTCCAAGTCCTTGGCAGCACACATGGTAGAGCAGTAGAGACGGGACCATGGTTAGGAACCTCCTTCAAACTCCCATTTTTCATTTATAGGGACCAGTTAATACAGTTAAGAATTAATCTCCTTTAAAGTACTTTATTTTCTGTAATAGAAGGATTAATGAAATATGATTGCTAATTATCTGAGAACTAAAACACGACAGTATTTTTATTGGAAGCTAATGTAAACATGCATCATGGCTTAATCTCTCATTTAGATTTTTTGGGGTTAATCAAATTAACCTAAGTAAGGTGAGAAAATAAACCCTACAGATAAAAGAATATTGAAATCTGTAGTTAGGTGCAACAGAACACAAGTAAATTTGGACTAGAGACTGGGAATGTGTATGACCTTTCCACTTTTTGGGGGTTCTTCAGAAAGGTTAGAATTACAAAATGTATAAATCTCTCACATAAAGAATAGCACAAATAAAGTGATTGCATGCAACCATTTTCTGTATAACAGGGTTATGCAAAACTTTTAGACAGAAATACATTATTTTAGCCCTCCCCAATATTGAAAAATGGCACTCAAGAAAGAAGTATTTTAAAACATCTTGCAAAGGGATTCATACACTTCATTCAAAATGGTAGACGCTCCAGTTTCAGCTTCTTCATATTGCTAATATAATTTCTGTTGCATGAGTAATCTGAATAATCATTTAATCTATTTAGCTTTCTACAGTGATTTGTTTATGCACACACACTGCTCATACTCATAAAACAGCTGGTTATTTTAAGGCAAGATGTCTTACAGTTGAGGAAAACTCCAGATGTTTCAAAGACTTTTCCATTCAGCTTTCCATGTCTGCTTTCACTCTTTGATTCTTTCAGCATTAGTTTTGACAGCTGATTTCCTCTCTTTGCAGGTCTCCTTCATATTTGCAATGAATGTCAAGATAGGTTGTCAGGGGAAGCTAAATTCAAAGGCTTTCAACATTGCTTTTCTATCTGCCACCTCTTTGTTGTTGTTTGCTTTTTCTTCTACTATAGTTTACTTTTTTGTTTTGTTTGCCATTTCCCTAATAAGAAAAGTGGAAAAAAGAGGAAAAAAAACCCTGTGAAACTTTATTCATATATTTTACTAGTGAGCTTTGACTGTCTGGGTAGAATTACCCTGTTTTACTAGACAGATAAGCAACACGAGAATTGTGTTCACAGCGCTACAGCAAATGCTAAACAGTATTTTGAAGCTGCCACATGTAGAGAATCTTTTTCCTCTAGTGGTGCTTTTTAAACTGGTTTTCATTTGGTATTTTCTGTGATATTTGAAAGTTCAGAAGGACTAGTTACTGTCGGTAAGCCAGAATGAATGAAAAAAAACTTTCAGTGAGACAGGAACAGAACATGTTTCTAGCTCTTGTATTGCAAAAGTGACCTGGTTAATTTCTGTGCTAGAAGTTCTCTCTTGAGCAAGAATTTCCACCAAACTGGGGACATTCCATGCCTCAGTAAGTGACTTTAAACCACTCTGGAATGATACTAATTTTTTTGTAACAACGATATTTCTGAGAAAGGCATGTGACTATTGGTGCATGTAATGAGTATAATCATTATCAGAACTACAAGTTTAGTCAAATTATGTTCCTTGTTAAACGGAAAAGTAAGCAATATAATATTCTAATTGTAAAGTGTCGTAAAACAATTAAAACTTTATCCTTATTCAGCATATCAGTGACAGTAGAGGCAGTATGGGAGCCAAGGTTTCATGAGCTGTTCTGAAGAAGTTGTCCAGCTCACATTCATTTCTCAATCTGCTTTAGAGTCTGTACTTGTACATGCAAATAACTCTTGGTCACAGTAAAACTTTGTTTATTGTATGGAGTGGAGACCTCTTGCCCAAAATACAGAGCACACATTAAAATTAACCTAACCAGAGAATCAATCTGAGGCCATTTTAACATAAGCTTTTTTTATGGATGTGTAAACCTTTATTTTTTTATTTCATCATATTTTACACCAAATACACGTTCTAAGACAGAAAGCACTTATTCAAATATAGTCTTATAGAATGACATATAGCAGTGAACAACGCCATTTTACCTACAGAGATGACAAAGATGGCCCATGCAGACAGTAGCTTTAACTGTGCAACATCTGATGTTAGTAATGTTAGCAATGTTTTAGATGAATAGGGTTCATGTTATGCATGTTCTGGATGGACATGGATAACTGCTTGAAAGTAGGCAAGGAAAATCTGTGCAGGAAGGGAGACTGCAAATGGCTTGCAGAAGAGCTTGAACTGCAGATTGCAATTCTGCATGTTATGATTCAGCAGCTAATTTGTATTATCATATCATATGTATATCTGCCTTAGACCTTGACTTCACAAAGCACTTAAGCACACAGAACATGCCTACATGTCTACATGACTACATAGGAAGCTTGTATCTTTTTTTCTGAGTGAAAAAGGAAGGTTAAGTGATAAGCAGTGTTCCATATGAATCCATCTCATTCTCGCAAGCAGACTTCCGTATGTATTTATACAGATAGTACAATGACAATTAAAAATGCTGTATATATTTTGACTGATACTTTACAATAAGAGTACAATGATATGATAAGAGTAAAATTATGTCTTTAAAATCCACTGAGAAATACTTTGAACTGTGATAATGAAATAGCAGTTGCAGCAAGCAAAATTAGAAAGAATCAAGTCTTATAAGCAGATGTATAATTACTACAGAGCATTATGTGACATATTTCATTTTGTGACTTGAACAAAAAAATAGTTCAATGATTTTTGAATTTAATGGATGCCTGAGTTTATATGATGCATGTTTTATCAAATATAAGCATGTACAGGGGTTTTCAAAGACTTTCATCCAATTTAGAGCGTGTCCCATATACCTACATCACTTACACACATTTAAAAATTTCAGGTTTAGGGATGGAATTTAATTCCAAAAAGCTAGCCTGGAATAACTCTTTATAACTCTTGTGTGGATTTCTATATTTTAGAGTAAATATCTTGTTGTATATTAAACAGATTTAAAAACAAAATTACAGTGTCTGTACGTGGAAGGTGTGCAGACATCAACACATGCAAAATAAAGAAATGCTGCTGAATCAAAGTAATTTGATAGTGAGTATCAAAACTATTCTGGGAACTAGTACAATGTTGGTCTCTGTCCTTAGGAATGAGTAATGGGTTTAGTTACCTGGATACTTCAAATTATGACCTAATTTCAAAATATAGATGGATGTGCTCATCAAGAAAATGTCTTCCTCAGGGCAGCCACAACTAATTTTACTCCCGTAGTTACAATTCTGAAACTTAATTGCCATGACTGTTGGATGCCTATTTGCAGGTGGTATTATTATTGCTAAACTTATAACCATCTGTTTCGCTAAGCTCATTTCTTTTTCCATAATGATCATTTGCAGTACTAGTTCTGCAGCACCTCTTTGATTGTCATTTTATTTCAAGGCAAAAGCCCCATATCTTTTCCTAGAAAATAAATTTTAATGTGGAAAAGAATATTCTAAAATACTATGATAATGCCTGTGGCCCCATACCTGACCATGACAATTCTGATATTTGTTAATCTATATCCTGCCCACTGTGCACTGATTTCCCCACCATATACTACACAGCCTGCTTTGCACCTGTCCAGGAAGGTCTGTCTCATTTTTATTGTCATTTTGCATAGATGGTCCTCTTGGGTTCAGCAAGAGAATGGCACCGTTATAAGAGAGACAAGTCCTGTAAGACAAGGACAAATGCTTTCAGTAAGGCAGGAGAGAGTCAATATATTTAGGGGTCATGATCTTTAAAAAAAAAGGCAACACAAATCTTCCTGGAACCATACACTTATGACTGTTTCTGGAAAGCAGAAATCACAAATTGTTGTGTCATACTTCCACAATTCCCAAAAAACTTAAGATGCTTGCACCATATATGCAAAAATCAAAAATGAGAGGGCAATTGGGCAAGATTTCATTTTTTTTTCTTAAAACCAGACTAAACTTATTCAGTTATGCTCATCACAAAGTTTTCCCAGCTCACTGACTGGCCTTAGCATTTTCCAGAGAAGACAAGCTGTAGAGATATTCTGGTTCATAATTATCTACTTAACTGTTTTATATCTCCAATGTGTTAATTTGGTGGAACCCTAATAATCACCTGAGCCAGTCAGGCCCTTGGCTTTGCAACAAGTGTCAGAGATTTTAATCAGAAGGCAAAAAATTGTCACTTTTTGCGTAAGAAATGTGCAGCAAGCCTCCTAGTCTCTTGGAGTATCATATCATGTATATATATGTTATCATGTTGTACATGAAATTTACCTCAATAAGAATTATCTTGTCTGTTCCTTTTCCAGATTACAGTCATAGTGAAAATACGTTTTATATAAGATAGTGTGATAAAATGTTGGCAAAAAAAGCAATATACAGGCAAGAAATTCTGTTTACACAGTACCTTATCTTGTAAAAATGGAGGTTGCGTTCTTTCTTATCCCCTTTGAATAGAATATGCCTCTAAGTCTATCAGTTCTTAGGCTTATATAGTTTTAAATAAGAGTAGATTAGGAATGTAAAACTGTGAAACAGATTATTTCCCTTCATTAATCAGATAAGGCCAATGATTAAAATGTACTTAATTGATAGAATACCTGATCATTAGAATTAGGGTTTATGTAAAACAATAGGTCAAATGAATAACAGAAGGCTGGCTCTGGTACAAAATAATACTGGGGGGGGCGGTGGAGGGGTAAAATGATTTTTCCAGATTAAAAAAAAAAATAATAATGAGAATGAAACTAAGATTTTTTAGCTTTGTGTTTTGTTTTTTCTTTTTTTTTCATTCCCCTGGTAAACATAAGGTAATATATTTTCTGTAAAGTGTCACTCTCTCAGAAAGATTATAGTCCATATAAAAAAGACGGAGTTGAGAAGGCGATATTAAAACTCATAATTAGAATTTATTTTAATGTCATCACCAAATACATGCACACTGAGCACCTGTACTGGCCAAATCTGCCTGGTCCTTGGCCAAAGGTCAACCACATCCTAGAGCTTTTGTGAGTGTTGACCTCCTGCCCTCTCATCTCCCACCCCACTGTCTTCAGTTGTCCTCAGAAGTTAGTCAAACATGCAGCAACTTCACGTCATCTCCTCATAACACCTCACCTTCCTCTGTGTCTTTTTGCTGCCTTGCATCATGTCTCATGGTGGCACTCAAGATGATCTGCTCCCTAACCTTCTCTGGCCCTGAGATCAGACTGACAGGCCTGTAAACTCCCAGATCTTCCATCTGGCCTCTCTCATAGATGGGCATAGTGTTTGCTAACTTCCAGTCAACTGGTACCTCCCTGTTTAGACAGGAGTGTTGATAAATGACTGAAAGTGGGTTGGTGAACATTTCTGCCAACTCCTTCAGTACCCTTGGGGAAGCTGGCAGAAATGCTTACTGGCCACTTTTTCTTGCATTGTTATTAGGAATATAGCCAGTATTTTTTTTTTTTTATTAGTTGGGAGCTAATTTACGCAATGATTTTTATATCAGAAAAAAAAAAAAAAAAAGCTCTGTCATCCACTTTTCATTTTCTGTAGCAATAACCAAAATGCAGTTGTTTTCATGACCCAGGATGTCATATTCCGAACAAGAAGTTGTGAGTACTTCTCACACTTAATACCTGTTTTTGTAAAAATGTTCCTCATTACAATGAACCTGACTTATGAGTCTTTCATTAGAAAATCCCACTTGTCCATTAAAAAGTACTAATGTTTTCTTATTGTGCTTAAAAATGAATAATTTATATCCTCTATGAGCGTAAACTAGAATGATGAGTACCAGGGCAGAGCAAATGCAGTTATGTCCTATTTTATAGATTTTATCATGTGCTGGCTACAAGTGATCTTCTGTATTGTTTTTGCTGGCTAGGGTGAGCCTTGTTAAAATACATTTTTAATATATATTAATAGACATGTGTATATGTATATGAGACGTATGGATCAAAAAAAATTGGCTTCAGTGTGTGTCTATGCACATTTTTTCCATATGCACATACAAACACACACACTCATGCCACATTAAAAACTTTGAGGAAATTAACACGAAATTGGCAATACTTTTGATCAGGGAATAACTCCTTGGAAAAGCTCAACTCTTTTCTGTATTGCCATTTCACTGAATTTTGTCATGGCTGTGGATTGGCTTTGTTTTAATTTATTTTTATATATTTCCTGCACAAACTGCTCTCAATTAGAGTTTCAAAGTATTCACTAACACATTTCATACATCTTCACATCTTGCGATAAGCCATGACTATGATTCTTCCTTCATGCTTCCTGCTTCAACTTATTTATTAAGAAAAACCCAGCAAATACAAACCAGAAAATAATCCTTTTATGGCAGAGAGAAAATCTCCTGCTGGTACTGCAAAAAATAACATAAATTAAAAAAAAAAAAAGAAGAAGAAATATTAGAAATTTTAAATTCTCCACTTCTGGGAGCTGATTAATCCAAGAATGGTAGCCTAAGAAGACACTCCTATAGCAGAAAAAGAACGAGTTTCTTCCTGTGTGACAGACCTGCCTTTCCATGAGGGAATACTTGAGCCCAGTTCATTATTCCTTTCACAGAAGTTTAGCAGTTCAAGCATTCTTATTGTTTTCAGTAAAAAACAATCATCCAATGTTATTAAAAAAAAAAGTACTTCAAGAAAATGCAAAACCTTCATTTTGTTCCTAATTTGCACTGCATTATACTACTTGAAAACAAGAGGAGAGGTATGTCTCAGTTTAATTAACATCATTTGTGACCCACAGAATTGGGGGGAAAAAAAGAATTAATCCTGGAGGATGTGATGTTGTACTAGGGTTGAATAAAGCTTCTGTTTCCAGACGTTTTCTTGTAACGCACACTTAACTAACACATCATTATTTCTAAATGTTGCCAAACACCCATAAAAACCCAATTCGAGTTTTAGTTAATTAAACAGAGCTGCTGTTCCTGACACCCTCTTTTCAGAGTGTGCTGACACCAGCACCACCCTGTGCTTCTTCACTAGTCCTGCTCAGGCAGCCACCATCACGCACTGGAGATTTGGCCATGACAGGGATGCAGTAGGTGGACTCCTGCCAAGCAGAGGCCTGGCACCATCACCTGCCATCTGCAGACACTGATGCTGCCAGGCCATCCTCATTGCCCACATGGGCTGGTCTCCCTCTAGCCCCAATGAGATGCCCAGCCAGGCCTTGCCTCCTGCTGACTCTAGCTTCTAAGATGGCAATAGGAGATGTGGGCTCTGCAGTTAGAGATCTGCACTCTGCTCTCAGCACTGCAACAAGTTTAATCCCATCCTGTTGGAGGGAAAAAAGGCTGTACAGCTGGGAAAAGCCTATTTTTCTCATCACACCTACTTTTTTTTCTGGCAGATCCCTGCCAGAGGGGCACAGGGCTGCAGAGGCCACCGGGTTCAGATGTGGCAGTGTGGTACACTGCAGTCCTGCTGAAGAGACTGAAAGGGACCAGGGTGTGCTACTGATTGGTCACCTCCTTGTAAATACAACCCACTGGTACGCACGACTTCCTAAGAGAGTTACATAAAGGTGACTATAGATATTGCCATGTTTTCTCTATGCCTGCTTCTTAGCCTGGGAAAACTGCTGAGTTGCAGAGGTAAGGTGCAGACCTAGCATCACACCCATAAGGTCCAGGCCTGGTTAGGAGCTATGTATTGTTGGTTCTTCTTCTTCAGCCTCCCTCTTCTTCACCACACTGCTCTTTATTTCTTTGTCTGGAAAGTTTGATTGTGAAATTGAAAGCAGTTCTGACAAAGTCTGTGGCTGGACAAAATACAGGAGGAAAAAATTTAGAAAGTTTAGCAGATGACAAAGAAGACAGATCAGTTTGGCTCAGAGCAAACTAAACAGGACAGGGTAGGAGCAGCCAAGTAAGGACTACACCTTGTTTGTGGCTAAAAGAACACCCTCCAAGCTAAGGTGAAAGGAATATTAGATTCTGCCTTCTGAAATTATAAAGGTTATGTATATGCATTGACATATATATATGTGTATGCCTGTGTGCATGTGTGTGCCTGTATATGTGTGTGCATATGTGTGTTTTTCACTGTAAGGATAGTGAGACCCTGGAACAGGTTGCCCAGAGAAGCTGTGGCTGCCCCATCCCTGGCAGTGTTCAAGGCCAGGTTGGACGGGGCTTGAAGCAACCTGGTCTAGGGGAAGATGTCCCTGCCCGTGGCAGGGGGTTGGAACTGGATGAGCTTTAAGATCCTTTCCAACCCAAACCATTCTATGATTCTAAGATTCTATAATGTGTATATCTGTATAGGTAGAGAATGCTAGATAGTCTTCCTTTTGTCCTCACTGTGCCTATTTTCTTCATTTGGAAAAATAATTCTGTAGGGAAGAGTTACAGGAATCTTATACAGTAGCAGATAAGAATCATCTAGCAAGAATCCTCCATCCTCCCAAATTACACATTGATTTCTTTTTGTAATGGAAGTTATCCCTTTCCAGAACTTTTGCTGAATATGGTATTTTACCACAGTAATAAAAAAAATAAGGATGTTTGGAGCCGTTCTTTGTCATCTTTGTAGCTCTTTCTCCAATTCCCAATTGACAACCCACTGATTTAGATGCAATATATAATGTTTATGGAATATTATTTTTTATGGCAATATTTGATAACCTAATCTGTTCTGTTTGTGACTCAGTTGCATTTTCACTGGCTGATGCTCATTTCGTATGAATCTTATTTGCCATCCACCAACACAAGCAAGGTATTAAAAGTGTGCGTGTGTAATGTTATAAATCATGAGCATTAACCAGAGATATAAATACAGGCATGTTTTTCTGAGTTAAGACTTGGAAATTGTGAAATTGATTACAGTGAGAAATATGAATGCAGTAAAAACCTCTTTTTTTTAACTACCTTTAGTAGATTCATTGCAGCATGTCTGAATGAATGAACAAAACTATAATGGATAATTATGAGAGCTAGTTGTTGCATCCTACCATATAATTTTGTGAAGAACCAAGTACATTAAATCATTACCATAGGCATATTTCTGCAGTAGGGTGGAAGAAACAGAGCTTAACCAATATTATTTGAAGTGTGACATTGTAGAGAAGATCCCTTCATGGCTGATGATCCTCTGCTGTCACAGCTGGTTTCTACACAAGTGAAAGTGACCCTTAGCAGAAATGAGAGCAAAGCTTGGATGATAGATAATGTATTCCACTTTTTCATATAGTTCTGTGCTGTACTGATAGCCACTTTGAGTTTTAGGCATATATGTCTTACACCAAATGCAGATGCACAGCTTCTGCCTTCCTCAGCCTCCTTATGCTTAATTCTCAGGTGGCTCCTCAGATAGGTGGAGGTAAAGACTCTTTTCAGTTGTCCCAGCCAGCACCTTCAGGACTGAGTGATAGGCTGTGCAAAAGATGTATGCGTGCAAAATCTACCTGTAAAACTCATTTAACTGCACACCTAGGAAAGCTGAAAGCTTTTGTTGTTTTGTTTTTGTTTGTTTGTTTGTTTTCTTGTTATCCCTACAATAACTGTTGCTTTCAAACTTGTATAAATGAGTAAATTATTACCTTCTCTGCAGGTCCACCACCCTTAGCAGGGTAGAGAGCAAGGGAGGACTACAGCAATAGCTGTTTTCTCCCTGCCCCCACCATGTACAGATCCATCATATTTGTGAATGGTTCACAAAATCTGTTCTTAACTAGTTGGCTTTCTGTAGACTTATGAACAGTAATAGGTTTTCCAGGTATAGGTTAGGTGCCTACATTGCTGCTTCTGTGAATGACCACAGGTACTGTTGTCTTTATTGAACTGCTAGGGTTGAAAATTTAGATGCCTATGTCTTAAAACCCTGTAAAAGCTCACTTTGTTAGCATTGTGGAGCTGACACAGACAAGATCTTGGTCAGAGGGTGGTGTAATTTAGTTGGAGCAATGTTCTTGAAAAAAAAATACCTGATGGAAAGAATGCCATATCCCTTTTGTGTGACAGCCCACTGAGTAGAGCAGTTTTGCAGCACTCTACTCCCTCACACTACAAGAGAAAGGCTCAATTCCTTTCAGGCTTTTCTGCCTGACCTCCCTCACAGCCTATCAGTCAGGAAAGAAAGCAGATTACCAAAGTCCGCTGGCATGGCAAAAACGAAACCCAGCCTCACAGTGATAAATCTGTAGTTTGCTGTCCCAAATAGGAATAACTGGAAGTGACCACACATCTTGACTGCCCCTGCAACTTCTGAAACAACTGGACAACCAGGACCAGCTCAACTTAGCAGTCGCATGTTCACATTGAAAGCAAAGGGGAGCTAGGTGTTTACCTGAAGCAGTCTGAGCTGCTTTCTGATTATTCATTTTTGCAGTGGCTTCTTGGACAGCCATGCCTCTGCAACAGCTCCCCCGCTGGGGGCTCCAGCGTGATAGTCCTGCCTCTGCTCAGCTCTGGGTTCTTTTGTGCTGCTGCAGACTCCTGGCTTTAGGATCTTTCTTTCACACATCTCTAAAACCTGGCCAGTTTCTTTAGGCCAAGATACTGAATTGCATGACAAAAACTGTGAAGTTAATTTCTATGCATGGGGAAGAGATATGTTCTTTCTGCAAATAAAAACCCACATAAAAGATCAAGCCTGACATAAAAAGTTTTGATATAAAAAGCTTTTCCCAGAGAAAATGATTAGTACAACACATTTTCTTACTGGTTATCAAGTTCACACTTGTGAATATTTATACCATACCAAAGTGTTACAAAAAATTAACATTTTTATTGGTTTTGTCAATTATAATTTCAAGAAAGCATATTATATCAAGTTCAGAGGCAAGACTAACTTTTAATAAGTGATACATAAACTAGGAGTACACATTGAAGCAAGCAGGTCAATGAAATGTACAAAAGTGGTTCTTAAAACTGGTTATTTTCACTCTTATTAACATACCACATAAGAATAATATCCATAGCAATCAAGAAGAACATTAAGTACCTTGACAGCACCTCGACAGCACCTCATCCATCAGTAGGACATTACTTTTCAGAAATTTAAGTAATAAGAATTTCAGTAGCAGCAAAAAGTACATGCTATTGCAGTAGGAACTGATGAGCATGTTATAAATGAGATGAAACTCTTGTCTCAATTCTACCTTTCAAGTTGCTCATAAGTTTCTAAAAGTAATTCCTTTTTGGATTATTTTTTTCTATATCTCTGGTTTAAAGTAAATTCTATCTGAAAAGGTTAAAACTTTTGCTTTCCTGTGTTCAAGAAAACCACAAACTAGACCCACTCACATGGCAACCACAAAACCACAAACCAGCTCAAAATCAGGTCGTTCCAGGTGCCATACTTTAGTCCTTATTGAGATCAAAAATGTAAATAGGAGTTATCTGAAAACTAGTATTTAATTAATTCACAGTCTAACCTCTGTTAAATGACAATGTAGCATTTACATTCTGCAGTCTTGATTTGATTACTAAAAGGGTTATATGCTTCATCAAGTTTGGAAAAACATCCTACTTGCACAGGTTTAAAACAGTAGAAAGTTAAGCTGGGTACCTTAATTATGCTGAAGAAAATTGGCAATTTCCTTGGCATTCTTGTTTGTTCCTTTCCAAGGAAGAAGTTTAGAATACTGAGAGTTGTAGAAGTTTCAATTTTGCTTAAGCTGTGTGGATTTAGAGAGCTTTAGCTAGTGGAGGAGTGCCAGTACGAGAGCTGCGTTGTATTTGACCTCAGACTCTCTCTGCTGCAGACTGCCTCATTTCAGGATGTAGCAATAGAGCAGGACAAAGCAATCTTGACTTTCAGATCCAGAGTTCAGAAAGTAATAAATGGAGTTTGTTCAGGTTTTGTTGGTTTTTTTGTTGTATTTTTTTTTTTAATTCATCTTCCGAAAGAGGAAAGATTTTCTTTTTTTTTTTTGGAAAGTATATCTTCAAAGTGTATTTTAACTCTGTAGAATAACATCTCTGCTCAAGAATAACCCAGAAATCTAACTGCAGCAGTGAGAGCTTGGGCGGTTTTGTGTACTTGGAATGCCTGTATATATTTATTTAAAAGAAAATATTTCCTTTATCTATGTCAGCATTATAACATACACAGTTTAACCATTGATAGCCACTTTATCTCCAAATTATAATTCTTTCCTTGTTATCATAGCACTTCATAATATATTCTTCACCAGACTCTAATGATCACAATTCATCTATGATGTTAACATTTTGCATTTCTGAAGCACAGTTTTAGCCCTCCATGGTAACAAAAAACTATGCAGTTAGCTTTCAAGTATGCAGCATAGCAAAGAAGATCAAATCCTTCTAAACAAGCAAATTTGAGAAGCAATTTAGTTATTAAGACCAAAATAATATTTTCAGCAAACCAGCTGAAGCTACAAGCACCAAGAACTCAGGTTCTTCAACAATTCTTCCTACAGAATACAATTTTGTGGCAAGGTAACTCTTGCTGTTACTTGACTTTCATCCTAAAATATTCGTTACAATTGGTCATGGAACAACATGGGACTAGTGTTGTGTAAGAACCAGGAAAATTCCTTAGAGATGTTATATTCTTTGTATAAAATTTCCAGGATAAAAAAAATGAACTTGGATCCAATGTGTAAATATTTTAATTTTTGTTTATAATTTTAAAATATCTCAATTATTTTTTTTATGTATTTTTCTCCCCCCCCCCCCATATTATCAGGTGTGTTAGATAAAATTACACTTACTGGTTTTAAAATATTCTCAGTGATTTTTATTTTTACAAATCAGTTGAGATTACTTCCAAGAGAGATCACTTCATTCCTCATTTGCCATACTATTCATTTTTCCAAACAGTCTAGATTCCCACTGCTATGTCTAATAATACTTTTGAAATTTAATTAGAGAGGGTATATGCAAATAAACTATTAGTGGTGCAAACTATTATTTTAAGGGGTCTATGTATTTATTTTCTATCTATCTGGTTTTCAGGGTTTAGAGCAGTTTAGATAAGAATTGACAAATTAATGTAGGTGCTATAAAAATAAATTTATTACTACATTGTACCAGTCTCTTTCATAGCTGAATTATATTTGGTTGAGTTTATTTAAAAACTGCGCTGTAGAATCACTGGCATTAAGGTGCTCAGTTTTCCAGATTTTGTATTCTTGGAAATTTTGTTGTAACATGCAGTACATATTAAGCAACATAATGATAGTATAGCAATTATTTTGATTCATCGCAACTTGCACATCCAGAGGTAGGTGCTTATTTCTGTAAGCCATACTGATGTTGTCTATCATTTCATTCCTTGAGGACAGTGGCAACTGAAGTCCATTAGTCCAGACTTACAGGAAAATAAAAAGGAAGCTCTGAATTTAGCATTAAATTTCTAATCTGGAAAATATAAGATGTTAAATTCTGCTTTTATTTACACTGCCTTAGTTTCAGAAGTTTTATCTACGAACAAAATGTAAAATAGTTGATTCCTGATGTATACTAAGGAAGATGTTCTGAAGATGTTCTGAAGATGTTCTAAAGATGTGGATATGGTGTGCTAAGAGCTTTCATGTAAACATGCTCTTCTCCTTTATGAAGAATGCACTCTAACTTATAAACTAACAGTCAAACTTATACAATACAATAAAGGAAGACCTTTATGAAAAGCAGAAATCCCAGTTAATGTTAAGATGGTAGGGATAAGTGGTACAGTGCATTAAAAATAATGTCTTCAAAGCAGTTGACTGAGCCAAAGTTACATGGGAAAAAAAGCAAATACTGATAAATTTCAGGGTTAACATTTGAGAAACGATTTATGGGCCATGAATATTATATAGTATTTTACTAAGCAAATTAAATAATGAATAATACAAGAAATCGCTGAAGGTTTAAATGGGTGATGGCTTGCACAAAACAAATATATTAATTGCTTTGATAAAGAAGCACTTTACTGAGTATTATTTTCCTAAATGTGTGTAATCTAATATAACATATCGATGTACAACAGGGTAAATATGCAGAGTAGTAGCTTTTCTTAAATCTAAACTTCAGTTTTATGTATTTTAATGACTAAACAGCAAGTATAGAGATGTGTCACTGGTTTCCTAACTGAAATTTGCATTACAATTTGCTCTTTATAGCCTGCTTCCACTTCCAGTTAAATTTTCACTTTTCACTTCCAGTGGATTCTGGGAAATGAAAGTAAGCACTGGATTGTAATTCCCTTAGAAGAAAAAGCACACAGGAAAACAACCAACCAACCAACACACATACCTTCCAGTACAAAACAAACAAAAAAAAGAATCTACAGATTATTCTTTACAAGTATATATATATATATACATATTTCTTTTGAGATTATTTTGGAGAATAATAACTTGTAAAGATGTTAACAGTTAACATAAGGTCTCTTATTCATGATAGCCATCAAAGGAGTCATTCACATTAGTTTGTTTTCCCACAGAACAGCTAATATTTGTAGCTGTCTTCTAATATTGTGGGGGAAAAAAGCTGGATTTGTTCAGACTGTGGCACATAGAATGACACATCAGATAGGGGTCCATTGAGCACTTCACAGTGTCCCTAGGTTTAACTGGCACAGCTTGGGACAAAATGCATAAAAGGCTTAGACAGTATATCGCCAGAACCTGAGGTTGAGTCCTTTATGATCAAGAACATAAAACTGCCTAAGATATCATAGTTGTAGGACAAGTAAGGAGGAAACACTGAAAGCTGGCTTTACTGGAGAGTCCATCAGAACAGGAGCCTTGGTTAAGCGCAGTTAATTACCTCGGGAGGATAATGTCTCTATCCAGCGGCTTCACGGGAGCCTACATAAGCTTATGAATAAGCTTACCTCATTCCTATGCTGTGAACCCATTACAGTAAGAGATACTTCACAGTGCTATAGGAGGGCTATAGCCATGGTTTTGTGCACAATGATTTGAATATTTCTCAATAAGAAACTTTAGCATTTACAATTATTTGAAAAAATTTAATATTTAAAAAATACCTATGCATGGAAGATTTGGCTAAATTGATTTTTTGTTTGCAAAAATTATGAACAGTAGGAAAAAAAAGATATTTACACTATAGTGGTATCCTTGCTCACTTTATTACAACATTGTCATATTAATGAGATTCTTCAACAGAAAAAAGAAGTCAGGTTTTGTCAAAACAACAATTTATAAGACTTCAGTGTCCATGACTTCAATGTTACTTCTAACAAAAGACATTATTCTTGAAAGGAGAAATATATAAAAGCATGAGCGGTTAAGAGATAGATATTAGTAAAATATTAGGTATTGGTAAAATATATCAAATTGCTTTAGCACAGGAAGATTTCTTCTGAAAAAGTAGAGTCTTAAGATGGATGAGTTGAAAAAAGAATACTCAAGGGTACTCAAGAATGAAAATAAATTATCTGGTTTGTAAGCATGGGATATCATGACAGTATGGTACTTGCCATCAGGTAAACAGCAAAAATATGAGTATGATGGTGCTGCAAAACTCTGAGTAGGAGAACTGTTTCTTATATAGTTTTCCAGAGTTGTGTATCAAGAATATTGCATGCAAAGCATACACACACCAAGAATCTTTCAGGAAAAAATTAAAATTCTCTGACAGGAAAGGAGTTTATTCTAATTTATATAAGTGGATCATCTTAGCCACCTCCCCCTGCTTACACTCTATTAGTTTAAAAATTGAAGAACAAAAGGTTACAGAGGAAAGTATCAGTTAATTAGCAATTCACAGTGCTCTGCATTTGTTCACTATTTTAGTCTCACCAGAGCAGAATATTTTTATTTTAGTAAAATCTAAGCAGCAAGAAAAGGTTATACTTTATGCATTTGCATAATATATGCATACTAAAGTTGTCATGATGGCACACTTAATTGATTCAGCTGTACTACTGACGGTTTAATTTTTACATTCACAGTACAGCCGCCACTAATCTTTTTGCTTTATAGCTGAGAACTGAAGCCTTTAGTTCACTCCGAATGTTGGAAAAAATCTTATTGCGTATGTAAGTATAAAGTAATTGGCTTATCTGAATGCTAATTACCTTTAAGATTCTTGCTTCTTTAAAGATAGAAATCCAATCTTGCCCATGAATTGGTAAGAAACTAACTGGAATGTGGCTGTGAGTATAAACAAAAACATCAGTGAAAAAACAAAAGCCATTAAAAGACGACAGGATGTGGGAGGCCAGAGAAATAGATTCAGCTAATATCACATTTGCTTTATAGTCTGAAATGGGTAATAACAGACATATAGTTACTAATATACTGGGATCCTGGTCTTCTGATATCTTCAAAGGTCAGGAATCATTGATATAAACACATGAAAGCATGATAAATGGGCATCCTACTGTGTCTTGAGTTTAAAAGACAAATGTGTTCTCTTGTCTTTTTTCTCATTTCTCATCTGTAAACTGGTAGAACTGCAGTTTGGTCCTTTTTATATGTCTTATATTTAAGCTCAAGAAAGGACTCAGCTCATTCAGCAGTCAGGATGCTGGAAGGTTTCTTGTTGAGAAGAGATCTGAGGTTATGCATTTTATGCTGATGAACCTCAGTTTATTGTCTAAAATTTCCTCTGTTTACAAAGAACATAGTTATTGCAGCAGACAGTGTTTCAGCAATCAGAGAGCACTATCCAAATCCATGGAGAACTTGAAGAAAAGACAATAAAAGACCTGAAACTGGACTCTCTTCTTTGTTGCGCAGAGCATAGAGGGAAGGGAGAATCATTGCTGCAGGATGACTACTGCGAGCTCTGCAGCTAGATGAGTGAATCCCTGACTTCTTTTTTCTGGATTTCATTATGTAAGTTTTCTGATCATGGTTAGATAAGGGAAAACATTTACCACTAAATATGTCCAACTGTACCAAAAATTCAGAGACCCCTAGTTTAAAAGTATAAGAAAAGTAAATGCCATTAACAAAACACAAAAGCTTAAAAAAACCTTTGAAATAGACAGTTTGAGACAATGCTTAGAATTAATGTGTTTTTTTGATACATTATGATTTTTACCTAGTTCTAAATGAATAATAAAGTAGTTCTGTCAGAAGAGGTTAAGATGGCTCAGAAAAGCAGAGAGGACAGAGAAAGCTGAATAACTCTGAAGGTGTTTGCACCTGGAATGTCATCAGCAAAAGCAATACAACTTCAGGAAGGCATTGAGCACTTCCATTGTTACAGTTACCTCACCAGACTATTCATAATTATTGAAATCTCTGAAAATGTGGTTTATCAGTGAATTGAGTAGTCACAAATGCTTATTTATGAATTATAAGCAAAACCAAGGAAAACAATTATAAGAAAAGTTATATTCAAGACTGGAATCTGCACAAAAATATTTGTGTGTCAAAATGAACATTTCAGGATTAATTTATTCAGTTATACTTTGGGAAGGGTTAAAGGTAGGAGAGGGAAGGCAATTATCACCAGAACCTAAAACAATTTTGGCAGGGAATGCTTTAAGTCAGTAAAAAGCAAGAGAAAAATCACTGGTATAGTAAATTGTCTCAGACAGACACTGGACAAGCTCATGTCATGTCACAGGTACTGTCTAAGCTATCTGCTTCTCTGGATGTTCTCTCTCAGCCTCCCTTTTTGGACTAACTGCCTTTTGAAGTACTAGATTAAATATCTTTTGACACAGGCATTTGAAATCAATTTTACTAACTGTAATAACATAGCATAGTATGCAGTCTTCCATCTGTAGTGCTCATGTCATTAACCCTCAATAAAAATGACTGCAAAAGAGCATCTTATAAGCTTCCAATTAATTTTATTCTGGAATAACAAATAATTTTAAATTCCAAAGATTTGTGAAATAGAAGTATTATACATACCAATACAATATATGCCAATAACCATACCAATACATGCCAATAGCCATACCAATACATCCCAATAGCTACAGAGAAGGAAAAGGATGTAATGCTTTTACTGGTAGTCTATATAGACTTATATCTCTTCTGGCAAGTGCATGCACTAGTTACAGGGAGCAATGAATAGCAGATTAGATTGTCCCTATCAGTGATATGTGGGGCCATTGTTCCGTGGTCACAGGCATTGCACCCTGCCTTACTCTCCTGTTGGCTCCTGGGTACAGCCACAGCAATGGGCAGCTCCTCTACTCTTCTGTTCCATAACTTCACTATTCTTAGTCACCAAGGAGTAGAATATTCTGTACTTAACCTTTTTATTACTTTCCCCAGCTCCCTCTGGGAGCTATCTACATCTGTACCAACACTTATTTTACGCAGGACTTACTAAGCAGGGCTGAACCATTAAATGATACTAAGAATCCAGAGCAGTAGTCTCTGAGCACAAGTTTTTCTTTTTGCCCTTAACAAACTAATCACCAATTCCTATATTTTTCTGTCACAAAGGCCATCATGTCCATTATTACGTTTCTCCTCCAAGAATACCTCTGAGCAAAGACATAGCTGGGTCTGCAGTGTGAAACCTAAAGCATGGCACTTGAAGAAAGGCACTAGGAGAGATTCAGTTTTCACAAGATAGCAAGTATTGCACTTCTGGATCATTTTTTTCATTTCAAATACATCTAAATGTGTCCTTGACACTGTAAGAGTGACTTTATAGCTACAGATTACTAATAACATCCCTTGCTTTTTCAGTTAGAATTGATAAAACTAAGTACTTTGGGGAAAGTACGAACCTTTTGAAACTTCATGAAGTGAAATCTCCCTCCTTGGCCAGAGGCACTCACAGCCTTAGAGACTCACGATATATTTACTCTGCTACATTTGTTACTGAGAATTGGAACAAACTATTCTGAGTATCAGGATAAACCAGCTATACTGGAAGACAGACTTTAATCCACTTGGTTAAAATGTTCTGGTTCCTTAAGAGAATTAAATGTCTGACCAGTTTGCCTTCAACTATGGTTTCATTTAATTACTAGGAGGCAACCTGTTTGCAGGCAGTCAAATAAAACAAGATTTGTGCTTTGGCAATAAAACAGCACACTGTCTTGGGTGAACTGTAGGTACTTCTGCTCACAGCAGTTTTTCCCAATGCTCTGGAAGTCAGAAGAATACCTAAACATAAATTATGTGGTACTTAGAATCAGTGTGATTCAAAATATTAAGTATTTAAATTAAGAGTTGAATTACAAATTAATAAAGCCAGTTGGATTTTCCCCAAATGAAATTAATAAAGTTTTAATTAGTTCCTAATTTAGTCCCTTTGAATAAACAGTGAGGTTTTTTCCTTACTATTTTTTCCTGTTTCTTCCTGACTACTATTTTTCTTATCCACACAAAAGACAAGAATAAGACAATGCAGCATACTTACTATTCATCAGGAAGGAGAAAAATGTTATAGCCCTATTTGAAATTTTGTTTTCATTGTAAAATATAAGAGCCTGTTCCTTTTATATATCCTTGAGAAAACCAGTGTATTTCACAATAACATTTTTATTAGAAAGTTTATCAGGGATTTATAATTTATGACAAAATATTTTTAAAAAGCATCTCAATAGATGGCAACTTTGCAGTGATAAAGAACTGTGTTCATTAAAGAAATTGATTTCCACCAAAATTTCTCATGATAATTTGAAAAATAAATAAATTTATTTCTCCTAATAAATAGTCACAGCATTCTTAAATGCCTGGAAATGTGGCTGTGGTACCAAGAAAAAGTATCTCACTCGTTCCTCTGATAATAATGTTAAAATATTGCACACTTCCTCCAAGGGTAACAGTCTAATACCAGCCCTGTCTTTTCAGATGGACATGTGGGTGCCAAGGCCTTACCTTTCTCTGGAGAGTGATGGAAGAGCTGTTGAAGCCAGTCCTCCAGCAACTCATTCCATGCCCCACACTGCAGTCTTGGAGGTCTCTGTATCCAAAGGATTATGAGGAAGGTACAGAAGAGCTTTAATCCCTTTTTCTGTTTGGGGAAAACACTCAGCACTGTGAGGGAGGAAGATGAGGGCACATTGCTTACGTCTGCTTCTGATTCATGTGTTTTAAGTTAGTGAGAACTTTGGAGTGATTTAGGTTAGAATTTCTTGACTTTAGCCCACATGTCACTTAAATGTATTAATGATACTACATAACTCGTTGGTCATGAGTACTTCATGCTACTGTAACTGCAGTACATCTGCCCTCACAGATAAAACAGGCTTCACAAATTCAATTCAGATGTCATCTGTTCTCTTTAATATTACCTCCTCTATATACTAATATCATTCTCTGGTGGTGATCCCAATTACACATTTAAAAGTTGACTGATAAAAAGAGCCTTTCAGCAACTTTCATATTAATTCCAGTGTTTGACCACTCACGTGGGTTAGAACTTCTAATTTCATTTGGTTTCTCTGACCTCTAGCAACCACCTCTTTCTCCAAAGACAGATGAGCAAGTCCATATGTTTACCAGTACATGTGGGCTGACAAGTGGGCCTGTGGAGCACTGTCTTCAAAAGGCACCTTCAGGAAGGTACAGTGCTGAGCACAAATGATACCTACATAAACAAGACTACCCTTGTGGTAAGGGTGATCTCCAGCTGTAATATATTGCCACTTGTTTCACCACTCTCTTCTAAACCAGTGAACAAGTTTTGATGGCTAATTTTTGATTCCTCTGATTTTGACCAAGCTGTGAAAAACCATAGTAAACTGTTCTTCCTTAATCCCAGCCTTATTAGGCTGGGATTGCCTAATAAATCTAATGGTTAAATGAAGAGTTTCCCCTGGATCATATTTATAACTCACTCCTGAAACATGCCATAAGCAGTTTTAATTGGAGAGATGGGGACAAGAAAACAAGGCTAAAAACACAAGAGAAACTAGAGTAATAAAATTAGGATGCATGGGGATGCAGATGTTAGCTGGAATATAAATATTTTTTAAAGTACCTAAAGCATGCTATGGAGCATAGCAAAAACATACCTAAGATGAAGTCAACAATGTTACATTCAAAACTCAAAAACTCAGCAGTTTATACTGTTTACCTTATAGTTAAACATCTATGACTGTCGTTATGTATTCAAAACTGGAATTGTTGAATTGATGCAGAAGGATTCAGAAAATAAAAATAAAAATATTCTGTAGAAGGAAAAAGGGATCTGTTCTCAAACTTCATCATATTCTGGAGTTTGTTGGACGTATTTTCCTCTCTGTACCATATATACATAAAAATGAAATAGAGATCACTGCCTTCTATGCAATCTATTCAAAATCGCTCTTGCTGTTACATGGTACCAAGAGATTCCTGTCAAAAGAAAAAAACAAAACAAAACAAAACAACACAAACAGAAAAAGCCCCCAAACAAACAAAACCAAACCATTTCGAAAGGGTGGATAATTCAGCCAGTAAAGCTCTTGCAAATGTGTGTCTCTACTCTGCGTCACTTTATGAGACCATGTGTTGGATTAAGAACCAGGAATCTACATTTTATTGTTAATCGGTTTTATTGTTAAAAAAACCTTTGTCTTTTATCATGAATATTTATGTCTCACTTTATAAACAAACTCAGATGCTGCCTACCTGACTTGTAAGTCCCTTTCCTGTCTGCTCTTTGGCAGTGAAATAGACGCTATTGTCTTCCCTGAAATGTCCTTTCTGCTTTTTACTGCATGCTCTATAACTCTTCAAAATCCAATTTAAAGTTCAGACAGTATCTACTAAAGGTGCTTCAAATAACAGTAATTTCACTGTAATTAGGGAGTTTTATAAGAAGTTACTTGTGTTAAACCTGATATGCAATCACACACTGTTCAGCCTCCCTTCCATTCTATAAATTCCTCGATTTAAATAAGAGATATCCATCAAATCTGAGACAATCCATCAGCTCAGAGACCAGATAAAACATTTGGCTACCTCCACCAAAAGCTGTATTGTAAGAGCAACTGATTACACAGAAAAATTTCAGGTTAAAATCTTGGGTGTTAAGCAGGCTTCTGTATGGTATCTCTTAGCCTGAGTAATCCCAGACCAAATGATTTTTCACCTGAGGTCAATGAAAATGCAAATATTTTTCTCATACTTGGTACCTTTATATACTGCAGTTCTAGTAATCTATATTTGAAAAAAAGCCTAAAAAACTGACTGGTTTAAAAGATGCAGATCTTTAGAATTTTTAAAAACTTGCTATTGCCAGATTTGCTATTAAACACATCACCCTGTGTGGGGAAAAAAAAAAGAAAACCATTAAATAAATAAATCCCCTTAGTATGAGCATGTAATATTATTAAGAATGATATTTGCATTTCCTTGGCTACACAAAAGCATATGGCAAGAACATAAGAAACAGTTTCCTAAGTGTTATATTTTGAACACATTTTTTAATTAGCTCTAATGCAACCAATGGTTTTGGATATGATTAACACTGTAGAAATAGGTTTTTCTCAGAATCTATTATTTATATGTTCAGCAAGGACAGTCTGCTTTTAATTCTACTTTAGAGCCTCATAAATATTGAAATTGTGCAGTTGAAAACACAGAAAAATTTAGTATTTTAATCACAGAATGTACCTGTTTTAATGAAGTTCACCAGAGCTTATTACACAGACAATACATGTGTTTGAAAATATTTTCCTCCTAGCTGGTGAAGAGCAACATTTTAATATGAAATTTGCCTTTAGATCACTTTTATTCTTCCCAGCATTGAATTACTGAGCAGAAATTCACCTACTTACTTCCTTCCAATAACTTACACTTATGATTTGATATTGGATCTTCCTTCTGAAAACTGCACACAGCACTAATAATCCCTTTGAGTAGCCTAATAAAAGTTGTAGTGAAGCTGAAAAGTGAAACATAGTTTTGGACATGCTAAATGCTACCCATTTATGAGAAACAAGCATTTATGAGCAACTGATCTAATCCATTGTGATTTTACTCAGCTGAGACAAAAACAAGCCTCCTGGGACCTTGATTCTTTTTCCTCAGTTTGAAAATATTCAAATTTTCACCTCTCACTTCTGAGCAGAAATGTAGAAACTGGGGTGGGGAGGAAGGGGAAGCAAAAAGGGAGACACTCTCTCACTCATTTCTTATAAGCAGTAACAGAGCAAGATAGGAGCTGTAGCATTTGATCCCAGCTCCAAGGATCACATAATGTGTTTGGCCATTAAAGCTATCTGTTAGGCAGCCACCTCACAAAATAGCTTTCCTTTAGCAAGTTTTCGGCTAGCCTAGCCATATGGGTTAGAATACAGCTTAGAAATAAAGGAGAAGCCGAGGATGCCCCTGAACCTATTTTTTTATGCTGTTATTTGGGGTAGCAATTAATGAATTAATGAAAATGGCAATTCTACAGTGCTGAGCACACCTTCAAGGTTGGCCCCTAAATGCTGGGAAATAATAGCATGCCTTATCTGAAGACCTTTAGAGATCTTTGTGCCTCCACTTGCCAAGATGGTGGCTGCTTGACGGGAGTTGGAAAACTCTCCTTGGGAAACCAGCATTTAGAGTGTTAGGCAGGAGCATAAGAATCATGATAAACAGCTGGCTGGTGCCTGCATGCCAGGTGCATCTAAGTCAGCTGGATCCAAGCATTTCTCTACCCAAATACGTTATTGATATTTCACTTTCTTATTAGCTGTTTTACAAACACTAAATTCAACTTTAAATGGTATTGAAACAGCTGTTATTTCCTAACAAATTTTTCTTAACATACTCTACCTGCTTAATAAATGTTGGCAACCAACAGTCACTTTGGACTTGGTTGTTTGGATCAACATTTTATCCTACAGGAATAAGAATCCCCTAGGTTTCCTATTCCCTTACTTCAAATGACTCAGCAAGAAAAAAAGCACAATTTTTTTGTTTATCCAAAGACCCATATGCTGACGCAGAGCTTTCAATATCTCCACAGTGTATTTTTTTGGCAGAAAGGAGGGAATAAGCACATTATGCTCTTAATTTTTCTTCCAATATCTTCAGTTTCCTACCAGTGGGACTAAACCTCTGCCTCTCTTTGGGTGTGCAAGAGCAAATGTTTGGCTGGGCTGCCATCTGCACTTTCTCTGTGCTTCCTTCACACAGGTGGGTGATAATGACTATTTAAGGCAATGAGGATCAAATGCCTGGGGTGTCACTACAGCATTCAAAGGAATGAACTCAGTGGCACATCTGAGCTGATACTAAAAATTTCTCACCCCAAAACCACATTAGAAAGGTAATGAGTGTAGGCTTGAACGGAGAGGGTACGCTGTGCTCATAATTCATCCAATAAGCCTAGGTGCCTAAATGTGATACTAATTTAAAATCTTAGAGGCAGCAATTAGTTTGCTCTAAGTCTAGCTCTGTTATTTGGTTTTCTTTCCACAACCATTTCTCTTCCTGTGTGACAAGGCCTATCAAATTGATTACTCTCTGACGGCAGTGATGACTTGGCAGTCAGGCAGCCGCAAGCGGTCAGCTGGCCCTTTTGTCACTCCTGGCATCTGACTGAAAGCTGTTCAGGCTCTAGGTTTCTATGAGATTTCACGGAGGTGCAGAATCCAAGCCTGACACATTCAATATGCCATTCCTTATCCAAAATAGACAAAACAGGAGCTCTTTGCTAAAGCACTGTTTTGAGGAAGTAATTTATTTGCCAGCTGTGAAACTCTGTCTCTGTGGAAGGGAAGTGGGTGCCAGGTTGTAACTTAGCACAGCTATTTTTCCTTCTGTTCACAAATCAGAAACAAATATTTGGAAGAACCAACAGCCTGGTTTTGTTTTATTTTGTTTTACAAGGTTTTCTAATGATGAAGACAGTGGGATTTGGTTTTTCAATTGTTTTTAAATAAAAACCAAAATCAAGGGTCAATCAGTATGCATATGTCTTAATGTTTGACAAAAAGCATGTAATTATCCATGTAGTCCATATGTGCTTACTCAGAATGTGCAGCTGATTATTCCACACTTCTCAAAGTGTTTTCTCACTGGAGTGATGGCCCCATAGAGTCATTTAATGAGGGGAACATAAATTCCCTGTCATCAAGACTGGTTTTCTGACTCCCTCTCTGCTCTTTCTGGGGCTGATGAACCTTTCTTCTGATGCATCTGACTCATTTCACTTATTAGTGTGAGACGATTTTTTTTTATTTTGAATAAACAGGGCAAATTGCACCCTGACAAGAACATTTGTTTTCTTGTTTCAGAAAGTGATTTTCTTGGTAACTTGCAGAGAGCTGGAATCCACAACTAAAATAATTTTTTGTACTGCTATTTGTGAAAAGCCACCTGAAAGAAAAAAAAAAAAGATTAATTTGTAAATTTAGCTTCCTTTAGCAAGTTTCCTTTGTATCAAACAAACAAAGGCCAGGAGTGCGGCCATGAAATTGTTGAAAGAGAACTGAAATTATGTGTATTACTTCATTGTGCAGAATATATTGAGAATAGGAACATCTGGATCCGTAATAAATTTTGAGCAAGCTGAAGAGGTAGGACGGAGATTACTGTGTGCTGTGCAGTGAAGATAGATAGACCTTGGATCCTGAGAAAGGGAAATGGAGAAAAACTGGTATTGCGGTGAGACTGAGGAAATAATTTAATGCTTTATTAAATCATTAATAATACATTAAGTAGCAGATATGGAGTGCCAAAGTTGGACATATATCATGGCTCTGTCACCATTTGATTTTCTTCAACAACTGACAGGAGGAAAGAAGGAAGCAAGCATTAGCCAGCTCTTTGTGTTATCTGGGAAGGAGGAAAGGGTGACTCCAAGTGACCTTCTGATTCTTGGACTTAGATGCATCCATTATACTTCCTATAAAGTCTAAAATTATAATGTTGGAAATGTTGGGATGACTATGGAGATGTTTTTTCTGGATGGCTCACTCTACTTCATGGTAGAAGCAAATAATATAGAATAAGTTGCATATCATTAAAATCAAGAATATGTCATTAAGAGATAGTCATCAGCAGGGACTCGGGAATTGTGACTTGTTCTGAAGCAGTTGTTTATTAAACATTAAATAATTTTAATGGAAGAAGTTAAGCCACAGAATTTTTTTTTATTAATTTCTAAAATATGCATTATAAAACAGCTTAAATCAGCAGATTGTCTTTAAAGACACTGATTTCAATAACAGGAAGGGACTTTTCGTACAGTAAGAGTACATTCAACTTTCCGTCTTGTTTTCCCACTGAAATACTACAGTAGGAATAAAATAGGAGACTGGGATGTGGAGGCAGCCCTCCCAGTTCTCCATGTACAATGTAGAAACTTCTGTGAGAAGCAGAAGCATTCCCTGTGAAAGGCATACATTTCTTGCTAACCTCAGCAGTAGCACAACCTTGAATTTGAGTGCTGCTGAGCTTGGCAAGCACTCATGCTTCTTCTCCCTGCTGTTGGCACTATACATCCATTAGAGGATTCAGTTGTACTTGACACAACATTCTATAATTTCGGTCCTTGGCCAGTATTCTTTCCTAGCGTGTACATAGAAACATTAAAAAATAGGTCTGCAAAAGAACAGCAGACCATTTTAAAGTGATCTTTACTGGTGCTTGTCTAACCTATTCTCAAAGACTTCCAATGATTCCTACAGCCTCTGGGGTAATTTGTTCTAGTGCATTTGCATTGTTAAAAAGGTTTTCTTGACATCTAAACTGAATTTTTCTTGCTGCCATTTAAGCACACTATTTCTTGTTCTGTACATGATAGAGAGCAAATTGTTCCTCTCTGCAGCATAATTTATGCTTTTAAAGGCTATTGTCACTCTCCTATACAGCCTTATCTCTACTAGATTTTAAACAACACTGTTTCAACTTTTTTTGGTATTTTGATGTTTTTGAGAACTCTGGATTGTGTCCCACTGATCAACAACTTTCATGAATTACAGCATCCAAAACAGGGCAATGAAATTAAGCTACGGCTAGGCTACTGATTATACATACTGCTTATGCATTTACATGCCCTTTCAAAAAACAGAATCATAGAATAGAATCATAGAATCAACTAGGTTGAAAAACACCTTTAAGATTATTAAGTTAAACCATTACCCCAGGAATGCCAAGACCACCACTAAATCATATCACTGAGGGACTCATCTACATAATTTTTGAACACGGCCAGGGTTGGGGATTCCACCACTGCCCGGTGCAGCCTGTTCCAACACCTGATCACCCTTTCTGTGGAGAAATTTTACCTAATGTCCAATCTAAACCTCCCCTTGTGCAGCTTGAGGACATTACCTCTTGTCTTATCGCTTGTTACTTGGGAAAAGAGACTGACTCCCACCTCACTACAACCTTCTTTCAGGTAGTTGTAGAAAGTGATAAGGTCTTCCCCCCGAGCTTTCTCTTCTGCAGACTGAACAACCCTAGTTTTCTCAGCCGTTCCTCATAAGACAATATAATAGTAATGTCTGAGTCATGTTCATGTTGTGATCCGTTTTACCTGAAGGACCTTTTTCTGTAACACTGCTAACAAACCAGACATTTCATAGCTTGTAGTTGTCCTCATAACCGTGTAGAAAACTTTACATTATTTTTTAGTAAGAAGAATTTCAGGCCATTTCTCTAGTTTATCAAGATCCATGTTGATTCTACTCCAGTAACTCATCCTCTTCCAGTTTCATTTTGCTTAGCTACAGCAGGCAGTACTAGAGTCAGTAGACACTTGCAGAAGTTCAGTCCTTATGACTTTAGGCTCAGTTACAGGTTTTATAGCCAACATCCAATAGTGTCATCTTAGACCACATGTCCCTAACTTGCTTATGAGCATCTCCTGTGAAACACTATTAGATTAACATCTAGATAATGGATATCTGCTCCTGCTTCTCTACTCATGAGTCCCATTTCTCTATTATAGCAAGAAACAGGTTTCCTTTGGTATGATTTGTTCTCGATGAATCCATGTCGGCTGTTCATCATCTTTGTTTCTGCTTGGTACTCATTTGTTTCAAGAATTTTTCTGAGACATTAAAATTAGGTGGTTAATTTATAATTCAATTTTTTGCAGACCATGCTTTTCTCTTTGCTCAAGAGAAGGCTTATATTGCTCCTCTTCAGTCATCTAGTATCTCACCATATTCCAAGAGCTTTTTAGATTATTCACTAAAACGTATTGCTGAAATCACCTCTTTAAATAAGGTTTATTGTATGAAATAATTTCAAAATCTCTGACTTCTGTAGGTATTCAGTAACCCCTCTCCTTTCTGTATTCAAGGCTAAAGTAATACCCTTTAGTCATTAACAGAACTTGTGTCACTCACCTGATTGAAGGTGCACTCATTTTTTGAAAACATTGATGCCAAGAATGTCATGTATCTGTTGACCTTGATGCCAGTCCTGAATAAATTTCTCTCTCTGCTTAACATTTTCTTACAGCATACATTACAGTATACATTTCCCACAGCATTTCCATCACTTATATTACCTCTTGTTACCTTTTATGCCCTTTGCTAGTTTTTTTTTTTGCTTTTGTTCCTTTGTGTTATTACTTTATCATCTTCCCCTCTAATGTGACCTAGTTTCTGTTTTCTGTAAAAATTCCTGTTATTGTAAAAATTTGTAAGCACCATAAATGCAACCTTACAATAAATTTGTAGAAGTAATACTTTTGTGACAAAATATACAGCATCTTCTTTGAATGGAATATGCATTGCTACTTTCCAGTAAATATTAGATACAATCTTTGTTCAGAGTGACATATTCTGCAACTATGAATATCATTACAATATCACTCCTAGTCTGGTGGAAGGCACTCTGCATTAGTTATAAGACCTATAACACAGTCGCATATAATGTAGTTTAATATGCATGGAATTAGGACTCTTTCACTGAATTAATTCAGATACCTCAATTGCAAAGCCCTGTCATGTGGACTCTGAGGATAAATTGGTTAAATTTAAAATAATTAGTCTATATAATGGGTGAAAAAATTAAGATTTGATAACCCATTTCTAGGAAATGTGCAAGATATTGTTATAGCTAATGAAACATAAGTTTTCCCATTTTGAAGTTGTGACTTGAGGAGCTCTTAAAGGGATATTTTACTTACATGCTAAATGCTTGTAGTGGTTTAAGCCCAGCCATAAATCAGAACCACGCAGCCACTCTCTCACTCCTCCCCTTCCTCCCGCCACTCCTGGGGGAATGGGGAGGAGACTCAAAAGAATCTAACTCCCACGGGTTGAGATAAGAACAGTCCAGTAACTAAGGTATAACACAAACCACTACTGCTACCACCAATAATA